>JAAGAY010131833.1:50897-73985 GCA_011801015.1 Ardeotis arabs
CGGGGGTTCCCCCCCCCCCCACCTCCCCTGAGTGCGCCCTGTACGGCCGGCCGGCGGCCCTGCGCATGCGTGGTTCGGCCCCTCGGGAAGGGTGGGGTGGGGGCCAAGTGCTCCCAGTTCGCAGGTTCGAGTCCCGCCTCGGGCTCATGGCGCGCCCGCTGGCCCAGCGCCCCTTGGGATTCCCGAGAGATCGGTCACTGTCGGGAGGAGGGTGTTTATTTATTTTTTTTTTTTTTTAAAAGGGCCAGTCTTTTTATAGATTTGTAGGGTTTTTTTTTCCACTGCTGATGCAATGGGGGCAGGTGGCCGGGTTGGTGTGACTCAAGGGATGCTCATCTGTGACACTGGGGCTGACTTGACTCATGAGATGCTCATTTGCGCGGCCGCGATTAAACTCTTGACGCCTGCAAAATTGCTTTTTGCAAAAGCCAGTGATCAGTTATGGCTTGGATTAAAGGCACTCTGGAATATCTTACATGTTGTGCCTTGAATGAGCCAGGCTCGCGTGGTGTGGGATGCTCCAGGCCAGGAGCTGACCGCTCGGCAAGGCGAGCTCCTCCTGAGGATCACAGCCCATCAGCCCCATCCACTACGGTTATGTGACCCGAGGCAGTGAGAGAGAAGGGAGAACATGAAGAACCTGTTTGTGTTTTCCATCGCCTAAATGCAAAAACAGTAGGATAAGAATAGCAGCTCCCTGTATCTACACATCAAAGAGCAGTAATGATCTCATCCCTTTGGGTTTAGTGAGGTTATCGGTGATACTGCACGTTCTTAGGAGGAGAAACTGGTGGTGGAGATCTTTGTTTCTTCAAAGAAATCATGTTTGTCTGTAGAAAAAGAGTTTCTGCTAGCTTGGTCCTGAATGCACCACAAATCAGAAAAACATAACCTCAGATGCAAGGCGGTGGTTCTGTTTACTCTTCCAACCCTCTTTCAGCCCAAAATACACTGCTGCCTCTGTTCAAAACACTCTGTTGTTGCCACTTGACTCTAACTCAAGGTTTTAGATGGTTTAGATCTGACCTCCGCAAGGTCGGACAGATTTAACCCAGCTCAAACCAGGACTTGTAGTGTCAAGTCCTAACATTGCTCGTTGAAGTACTGAAAGGGGATGGTCTCTTTGGACGGCTGTAGTAGCTTTTCTTCTTCTCTGTGTATCGATACACATGCAAAACTATCAAGAGCATGGAAGGTGGCTCTCTAGTGAGAAAAACTTGGATGGCTGTGGCAGAGTGGGACACATGGCCCAAAAATGCAATTACAGTTTTATTGAAGGAAGTTCCTGCCTCGCATTTTGGAAGAGGCCAACATAAGCGACAGACAACCTTAAGAGCTTCATGTCTGAGTGTCATCATGGTACCTTAGAGGTCTGGGCCACGTTACCTGGAAGAGTTCAAAAGACTTGTTAATTAGAAGTGACTTGAAGCTGACTGATGATTGAACCTAACCCAAGATTAGAGTGGACTCGCTGTGACTTATGACAAAGACACTACTCACTTCTTCAACCACATGATTTTTTTTTTTTTTTAATTATAGGCTCTTTGTTGCTGTTCTCTAATTAAAGCCATTGCCCTAGTTTTAAAAAAGTGATTGCTACTTGAATTCAGAGACATAAAATATACAGCGCACATAAATGCCAGTTGACTGAAACCCACTCCTGCCTCATCATTTACCACTGTCAATATCCCAGTAGGGTCGTCTGGGAACTCTTCCACTGCATGGATGAACACAATATTGGGATTACAATCTAATGCAAGACGAAGTATCACAGTTCAATGGACATGAAGCACAAAGATTCAAGAAAGAGAGGGGAAAAACATTGAATTCACCTGAGCAGTAAAAAAAAAAAAAAAAAGATATTTAATTGCTTGACATATTTCGTACATACCAGGTAAAAAAATGTAAATTAAACACACTGGTCTCCTTGATAGGCAGATTGCTGTAACCACCTGACATATGTCACCTTTGCATTCCTTTCCTTCATACAGTGTGGCTGGGGTTACAAAGTTAGAAAACTGATACTCTGACAGCATTCTGCCTTAATAAAGTCTCACATGGTGGGGGTTTTTTTTGTTTATTTGTCAGCACTATCATTTCTTTGCATATCAAAAGCTAGGTTTTGGCAGTGATGCACACTTCAAACCTTAACCCCAAACCAGCCCTATGCAGACCTTTGTCCATCTAAACCCCTGCTCTCTGCATTTCAGCAGTCAGCATTGCTGGCATCTTACCAAATTCAATATTGTAGTATTTTCTCAAAACTGTCTATGCATTTCTCATTCATTCATCTTTTTTTGTTTTTCTGTCTGCAGAGAAATTCACCTTGCTCCTTTGGAGAAGATGAAGTAGCATAGATAAGCAGAACGCTCTTTACCATTGGCTTCAGCAGAGCCAGAATTTTACCTTCTGTTTTTTAGGTTTGTGGTGGTTTTTTTTTGTTGTTTTGTTGTTGTTTCGTTTTTGTTGGTTTTGTTTTTGTTGGTTTTTTTTTTAATTCTGTCTGCATTCTTTCATATTTCTCTGCAGTGTTTCTGAGTGATAGTGTGTGATCCAGAAGTACAGGATCCTACCCGCTCCTTACTCTTCCTTCCTAAAGAGCAGAAACCTCCTTAACGCGGAATCCTCCTTAACGCAGTATAGCTATATGTAGCTCGCAGTATCCAGGGACTCTATGCCCCAGCACTCCTGTTTCTACAGGCAGAAAATGAGTCTGCCTTTGTTTGGCAGGTGGGGAGCCTGAGGGTGCCCCTCGAGCCACAGGCACTGTGCATGTAACAATTCAGCAGCAAGAGCAATGACTTTTCCAACAGCAGAAAGATCAGACTCTAGGGGTATGCGTCTCCGTCTTTATGAAATGTGTACTGTGGAGAAAATTCCTCTTTCCCCATCTTGGTTTTGAGCATCTTCCACACTGAGATGCTGTGTTTGCCACTGCACGTGTTTAAGACCTTCACCGCAGGGAGAGAAAGTGACAGTGCAAGAGAGGAAGGTATTTTAAGTGGCATTGCAGCCCCGACCAAAATTATTTTTTATTATTTAGGGCTTATTTGCTCATTCATATATTCACCACTGCTAATTTCAGCCCACAGAAGGAAACTGGGCTGGGTTCTGGGGAAGGAAGGACCAGCCCACGTGCCCCGCGGCGGTAGAGAACCGAGTCTACCATTTATAGAAACATTTAATTTTTTTTTAAGAACCAAAGTCCTAACTTTAAATTGCTCTACAATACAGAGTCAGTCCAAAGAATTCAGACTCTATCCTGGAACAAGGCCTGAGGTAAAAGCTTAAAAAAAGGGAACATGACGAAAACCAGTGTGGTGACAAGAAATTCAGATTGTGTGAAGATGTTTGCGAAAAAATATATCAAACTTTTATATTTAATTAAGTAATCTAAGCTAAATTAGAAACTGGAATGTAAATGTTTCCTCCTTTAAGCATGTTTTTTTTTTTCAGCCGCAGAAATTTTGTTCCAACATGAGCTTCATCATTTTGAGTGTATTGTCACTTAATGTTCCCTTGCAAGATTTGTGTGGGTGACATTCCAGCACAAACCAGCTCCAAACAGATCTAGGCTGAAAACAGTTTGTTCATATAGTTGAATTAAACTCTTTCAGTAAAGTCAGCTGTTGTTTTTCTAATTAACCTCTACACTCTTAAATACCTTCACTCCAAACATGACAAACTGACTATCTGAAAAGTCATTAAACAGAAGAATCACTCCAAGAAACCAAATCGGAAGGTCTCAATGTGTCTTCCCTACTCCTTTGTGCAGTAATGCTCAAAATCCAAAAGGTTTACAACTAAAGATCATCCCAAAGTTGTAAGTAGATGTCAGCAAGGAATAATTATAATAATAACAACAAAAGTAATAGTAGTGGTGGTAGTAATAATAATAGTAGTAGTAGTAAAAATTAAGGCTTAAGGTAGATGTTGAATCTGGATGTGGAAAGCAAATGATGCCCCATCCCTGGAAACGTTCAAGGCCAGGTTGGATGAGGCTCTGAGCAACCTGATCTAGTCAGGGATGTCCCTGCTCCTTGCAGGGGGGTTGGACTAGATGACCTTTGAAGGTCCCTTCCAACCCAAACTGTTCTATGATTCTAAATGATGAACGGCTCGTTGGATTATTTGCAGCCTCTCTCCTGTGGGTCTCCTCCAGTTTCATGCGGCTGACTCCAGCCCCACTGTTCCAAGTTTCTCTTGATGAGTGAAGTGATCTGTCACTGGGTTTTATTAGAATTTTTTTACAGCAGATGGCTGATTCTTTTTACCTGGAGAGCTGCCACTTTCTTTAGATGCATCTCTGTTTTACAGTAGTCTAATTTATCTGTTTACTTGAGAAATAAGTAACTTAAATTACAAGGGTGTTTTAATTTCACTGACCTCAGAGAAAGTGATAGATTTGCTGTATAACCTGCAAAAAAAAACAAAGAGAAAATAATTTAGTTCCTTAGTAGATAGACTGTTAGCCATGGAAAAACCAGCCCAGGTCATTACAAACTTCTGGCATCTGTGATAGAGTTTCATAGCTGGTTGCTGGATATTCTGCTTCATATTTCAGCTCACAGAGTTATATCAGGAATAAACTTGCTCTGTGTTGCCATTCACTTGTATTTATGTCTAGATTTCTTATTTCTGCGGGTTGCCTTTTATCAGCTTGTATTCCCGAGCTGGAATTGCTCCTTGTTTGTTTGTATCAGGTTGTTCTTTTCCTGCTGCTTCTTCTATCCTGTCTGAATAATTCTGCACCGGCTCGTTGTGAAGCTGCCAGCCACTCTTTCTCGGACGTTAATCACACCGACAGGGACTGGTTTTGTATTGGTGACCTGGCCAGGGGGATTTGCTTGCTTGTCTTTGGGGCACAGTTTAAGGTTAGCAATAAATAAAGAAAGGCTTCCAGAGAAGAGCACATGATTTGTGAAGACACCTTCATAGCCAGCGGTGACTACAGACGAAGTTTCATTTTGAGTATTTGAGCTCTGACCTGCAGCCCACGGAGGGAGAGGTCTTGTATTTGACCTTGTGAACCTCCATCACTGCTCGTACCCCACCGATGAGAATAATGCAAATTTTGCCCCAGTGAAACATGCTTTGTGACAATGTTCTCCGCCTTCTACAGAGCTGTTCAATGAAGTATGAATGATCTTTCTAAATTCTACCCTTGCGAGTTCCCCTTTACTTGAATGTTGATGCCCTTGCAAGCCCCAGGTTTTACAAACATGACAAAGAAGCTGTGCAGGCAGTGTGACCTTGCTGAAAAATTAGCGCAAATCCTAGGCCTGTCAATAGGAATGAATCAGTGTTTTAATTAATTAGCTACGTATGCCACCCTGGGTGCGCTGATAAAAGAGGCATCCAGGTAGCTGGCACCGAGCCGAAGCTGACTGCTATTCCTTGGCGACAGCAAACCAGAATTTGCCCCTGTAGTACAGAGAAATAATGGTACAGTTCAAGCGTGCATTTCTAACCAGGATAAAGCCCAAGAAGAATAACTATATAATCCAGGCCATTTCCCTTTTTTCCTTCTTTTTTAACTGACTAGGGAATCCCCATTTTACTCTTTTTACACAAATTTAGCATTAAAGCTTCTGTTTTCTCTAATCCCCACAGACCTCCTGTCAGCGTGAAATATACATCTATTTCTTTTCTTTTTGATCTTAACACTTGTAAGTAATAAATAATTGATTGCCAAAGGAATTGTGGGAATATATTCAGCCTTAAATTGAGCACTAAACTATTTGCAAATGTGCTGAGGCACTAGCCCAAAAGATACATCAAAGGAATGTCAATTGGATATTGGGAACTGAAGTGCCATCATATGTTAGAATTAGGAAGCATAAAATATAAGTAGAGAGATAGCAGCTGTCAGATCTGCTACTGGTAGTAATAGAAAAAGGTATGTTTTTATAAAAGGCTAAAAACTTTTGTTCAAGCTAGACCACACTTTCACCTCAGTAATGCCACTCCAGACCCTGTTCAGGAAATGCCCCGTTTTTGACTGTTATCTTGAAACTGGGGCTTGATGGTGCACTCACCCGGGAGATGGCTAAACTTAGCCTGAATGGCCTGTGAAATAAATCAGGACTGGGGTACATTTACTGCAGTGACTGGCCATCTTTGGTACTGATGACAGATTTACTACGGCAGTCTTGTTTCACCATGGCTACAAGGCCCAATATAAGCTTGGTCAGTAAAGCCTTTTCTGTGCTGCTGAGGCTAGACTGCTTGTAGGGTCTAAGCTAAGCCGACTATACCTACACGGCTGCGCTTGCAACAGAGTCACACTGCAATATCAGGATATCTGTGAATAAATTTAGATGTTGTATGATGTTGGCCTTGCCACTGCAACTCAAGTATAGTCTTTGCGGGGCACATCCTCTTGGAATCCGTTTCCAAACACGCACATGACAAGAAGGTAATGGCAAAGAAGAGTGAGGATGGATTTATTTACCAATGGTAAATCATGCCTGACCACCATTTTATGGTGAAATGACTGGCAAAGAAGATGAGAGGAGAGTGATGGATGTAATATATCTTGTCTTGAGTAAGGTGCCTGACACTATAGCATTCTTATCTAGAAGCTGAGGAAGTATAGCTTGGATGAATGTTCTGTTAGATCAGTTGAAAATTCCTTGGACCATGAGCTCTGAAGAACAACTTCCAATGGCATGATGCCCAGTTAGTGGCTGGTTAGTAGTTGTGTACTGAGGGGTTGATATGGGGGCTGATATTGTTCAGCATTTTCATTGTGATTAGGGAGAACACATCCTCAGAAAACTTAGGTGTGATGCTAAATTAGAGGAAACGATTAGCACGCTGAACAATAGAGCTTCGGTCCAGAGGGATCTTGAAATTCCTGTGGATCGGACCTCAAGACATTCAGTAAGGTGTGTGAAGCTTGGTCCCTGCAGCAGAATAAACTCATGCAGCAATACAGACTGGGAACTTACTGTGAGAACTGGAAACTGAGAGCAAATCTGAGGGCAAGATTTATAGTTTGCATCTTGAAGGATTCAAACCAGACATTACCAAAATGTCTTAATAAGAAAGACAGTACAGCACTGGAATACATTATTTGGAAGAGTTGTGCAATCTCAGTCCTTGGAGGTTTTCAAGACTTAGCCAGATAAAGCCATGGCTGATTTGATCTAGAGCTGTTGACAGTCTGGCTTTGAGTGGGAGGTTGGTTCTGATGGCCTTCAGGACCTTCTTCCAGTTGCTTTCATTCTGTAATCTTTGTTTCCACACAGCACCTAGAAGAATCACAAGTGAGTCTGCTTGTGGTCTCCCCAGATCTGTTAGTTTTTTCTTGCTTGGAAGTTTCTTGCATCAGTGCAAACTGGGCATCTGTGCAAACTGGGCATCTGTGACCACGGGTGTAGATCAAAGATGGCTTTGCACTGGCTTTGTCAGAAGATGTTCTCTCTTCTGGTACTAGAGAAACCTGTATCATCCATGACGTACATTACATCAGCCTCAGAGATCCTCTTGTGTAAGGCAACTTGCAGTAACTCTTATGAAGTTGCACATGTGGAGTGCTGCAAAGAGAGCATGCTCCACCCATGTTCATCTGGCATACTCATGGTTCTTCTGTCATGATGATGGAAGATAGTCATGGCAGTAACATAGAACAGAGTCAGTCAAGACTTTACTGGTAAGTAGTTTTCCTATCAGAGAATATGGACTGGTGGAAAACAAAAAGTTCTTTTTGAGTCTCTTTTGGTTGAATGAAAATGGGTTGGATGGATTTCTCATCTTCAAAACTTCAGGAGGAGGTTTTCTGGAAGTCATTGAGACATCATTAGTTAGCAATTCCAATGGGAAAACTGTCTTGTGAAACAATTTTTCTGATAGATCTTAAAGTTAAATATACTAAGATATTTGAATGAAAAAGGGTCATAGTTGAAATGAAACATTTAAAAAAATGTTCATGTTGGCTCACTGGTGGATTCGAGTACAAGACTTTGCTCTTTAGGTTTTGAAATCTTGAAACTCCCCTAGGATGGGAAACATCTTCCTACTGTTTGTTAAAGAACATAGCCATCTAACATCGTATTAGGTTAGGGTGGCACAAAATAGCCTCGTTGTGGCTTGGAACCATTGTCCTGTTTTCAATTTCCTATATTTGGTGCATCCTGACACTAGTGCAAAAAGCCACTTTGGCATAAGTAGCATTTCCCTAATTTTTAAATATATTCACTTTGCTTGTGTTCATACCTATTTTAATGCTTGATTTTCTGCAAATGTTCTGACAATATGATGCTGATGGGAATGTCTACTGAAGCAGCAAATTTGCAAGTGAACATTCAAGTATATCTGCAGAAAATGAATTTTATGTATATATATATATAAAACACAAGGGTTTTTTTATCATAGAATCATAGAAAGGTTAGGGTTGGAAGGGACCTTCAAAGGTCATCCAGTCCAATCCCCCTGCAAGGAGCAGGGACATCTTTGACTAGATCAGGTTGCTCAGAGCCTCATCCAACCTGGCCTTGAACGTTTCCAGGGATGAGGCATCCATCAACTGTATTATCTCTCCATCACCTAAGCAGATCACATTTTCTGATGATGCATGTTTACAACAAACTTGCTGAAGGATAGACTACAAAAAGAGACTTCTTACAGAAAAGTTTGAAAAAAGGTTAGAACTGAGATTTGGTAGTGGTAGTTTCTGGAGAAAAAAAGTGTATGATAACGTTCATTCTCTGCAAATAGGTTTTTCTGAAATACTTTCTCAGATTATGTAGATTGTGAAAATGTGGTCACTTCTTTCACTGCCGTAATCTTTGACAAGCAGCGCAGCAGTGAATAGCATTGCATTGAAATATTAACTGTGAAAATTGATCATTTCAGTAAAACAAATCTGAGTAATTTAAGATTTCAGCGTGCAGGCTAAGGCTGCAATTGCCTGATTGCTTTAAAATTACATAAGTTTAAGCTGCTCCTGCAAGACATGATCCCTGTCTGGACTGCACATTCTTGGCTGTGCTGGTGGTTGGGAACTGAACCAGCTCAGCCCTGCGACCCAGCTGGGAGCTGATGAAGGTGAGAGGACAGAGTCTGCCTTTGGTCTGGGTGCTCTGTTCCCTTGTGTGGAGATGACAACGTGAAGCCAGAGGTGAGAGAGGGCAGGACTGTCTCATGCTGGCAGCCTGTATTTAGGTTGTCCAGGAGTGACTACAGAGCCAGCTGCAGGGAGACCTCAAAGCACTGGTTAATCTCAAAGGTTAATTTATCCTCTATTAAATTTACGGTCTCAAAAACAAAGCAAAAAATTCTGAAGCACGAAATGAAGTGTCCAGAAGAAAACACTCTGTTGCTAGGCCATCCGGATGTGATCCAACATGGGTTTTGTGCCTGACCCAACACAGGGCAGTTTCTGCGCTTTCATTTGTGAGGGAATTGCGATATCTGTAGGCTAACATAATTTCTGTAGGCTAACATAATTTTTGTATAAGTCCTCTGACAGCAGCAGAATTTCAACAAGGGTCATTTGACCCAAAAAAGCAGCTGCAGCATGAAATGTGTTACAATACTTCCCGAAGAGCTGCACGCAAGCACTAGCTTGGATTTATTAAAAGGATGGCCAATAACAAAGAAGACAATCTAAGACAACATGGTAAGTTGGGAAGTAGTAGCAGAGTTCTGGGAGCTGCACAGCCCATGAGCACGGATTTCTGGGAACCTCTCCATGTTCATATGGCATTTCAGAAGTTACCTGCAATATTAAAAATGACTACAAGGAGCCTATGCATCAAGAGCAGGGTTTCCGACACATTACAGCCATCAACAAAGATCCCTGGATTTCTCAGAGACCACTGCAGTTTCCAGCAAATCTTTCTGTTGCTGCTGGCATCCTACAAGCTGATTTGTGCCTATGTTAACTGGAAGATCTGCTCCTTAGGAAGAGATGCAGTTGCAGGATGAGAATGAAAGATGGAAATATCTGCAAAATATGTGCATCATTTCAGTGGGACCACTGGTTTGAGAGGTATTAAGGCTGCTGAGAACAGAGCACTAGGAAAGAATAGGACTGGTTTGCAAGAAGAGAGGAGAAATTTGGGTTGATATGGTTAGGAGTCTGCATTTAACACCACATCTTCTAATTAAACACAACAGACACTAAGATTGGTGGGGTTTTTTTCTGAGTTTAAGAATAACATGGATTATTTAGAGAGTGCTAGAGTTACAGGGACCCAGAAAAGCTCTTCTCACCTCACGATCTGGAGTCCTCAGCTGACTGTCATGTTTACCTGCCCTTCTAAAGTGAACCTAATAGTTCCTTCAAAAATAGCTTTAAATAAAATAACCAGAATCTTTCTCCCCATTGCCCTTTCCCTCTTGCCATTGGCGAACAAAGCCTTGACAGACAAAAGCCTTCACTTGCGTAATCCCCAACCCCCAAAATTAACTTCAAAGGTGGCATGCAGGTAAAACAAATGTACAATCTGGGTGATTTTACCTATTATTGTAGTCTGAATGCTGTATGAGCAAGTGTTCTTCACCTTCTCAAGAAATGAGGTGCCTGTGAGGAATTAAACAAAGCTAGATAGATGAGGAGTCTCAGGAGCAGTGGAAAGGAACACAGAAAAGGTCAGCTTGCCTTCCTTGCAAGCAGCTCTGCTAATGTTTTAACACAGACATAAATTAAGGGCATGGAGAAGGAAGGGGAAACGGTCCTGGGAAGTTTCAGCGATTGTGGAAATATCTTTTGGAGGTAGAATTCCAACTTTATCTGCTTCTTCAATATTGTCCTTTTTCTCTCAGTATCCTGTCTTGGAAAAAATACATTTCACAATCCAAGGGAATTAGCCAACAACTGTGATTTAAATAATTACAAGCATCTCTGCTTACATATGACTATGTATTGACCTTTGTATGGCTACATGAACTCCTGCACCACTGTACCTGCTTTCTTTTATCTGGAAGGATCATTGGAACAGAATTCCTAGAGAGGTGGTCGACGCCCCAACCCCCCAAGTGTTTAAGAGGCGTTTGGACAATGCCCTTAACAACACGCTTTAGCTTTTGGTCAGCCCTGGATTGGTCAGGCAGTTGGACTAGATGATCGTTGTAGGTCCTTTCCAACTGAAATACTTCTATTCTATTCTATTCTATTCTATTCTACTCTATTCTATTCTATTCTATCTTATTATCACCTCTTATGATCAGTTCTTTCATCCTCATGGTGTGTCTTGCTGTGCTTTGCTTGTTGGGTATTTTGAGCCAGGTAGCAGCTGCGTGCTCCCCTCTTCACCAGCAGTTCTTTGATGTGTGTCCTTTCCCACTGGCATGCTCGGTCCCCAGTGGCAGCAGTGACTCAGCGCAGGAAATGGTGGCTGGTGGGTAACAACCACGGGTTGACCATGGCACAAAAAATAAATGTTGATCTTCTTTTTCTCTGGGTCATCCACTCCCTTTCAGTTAATCAAGAGGTGAACTAGGCCCAGCCAGTGCCGAGATGTCTGCTGACGTTCTCCAGCTGTGCATTTATCATCTGCTTCTATTCTTTATTTTCCCCCCTTCCTTTTGTAGGATGAAAGTAATGACAATGTGGGATTCTAAATATATCTGAGCTGCTTGCAGGTTCTGTGATTGCACTGTAGGCTGTGTGAAATCTGCAGGCAACAGTACGCCTGCTTGCAGTGTTGCTTTAGGTGAGAATCTGTTTAATGCCCTAAGACAAAGTCACAGACATACAAAGCCCCAAAGGCTAACATGCTGAAGGAGATGTTGGCAGCGTTTGCCTGAAACCCTCTGTTAGCAGGTAATGTCCTCACTGGAAAATAATGAGTGTGGTTCAGCAGTGGATCTCCATTACAGTGCATTAGACACCCACCAGCACACAAAGGTTCATCAAGTTAAGCATTTCTGGGAGAGAGCTCATCCATCCTCACAAGGGCTCCCTAGGAGCACTTGATCCCAGCGAGGCAGTTATTTTTTTAGGCTGTGGGCCTCAGACCCGCTGAAGCAGTCCCTTCTGCTCCCTCACCTCCTCCCACTCCCTTCCTCCTCCTTCTGCTACGCTGGCACAAGCATTTGAGCATGTGGTGAAGTGCAAAGGGAGAGCTAATCTGGCCAAAAAAATCCTGGCTGAAAAAGAAGGGGTGAGGGGGTCAGCCAGCTCAGCTCCCTGCTCTGATTTATTTGCAGCAGCCTGGGAGGTACAAGGAGGAACGATGTAGGAGCAGGGACTCCTTAAGCAGACAGAGCTGCTGAAAATAATGCTCATCGGGCTATGGTAGGATTTCCTTTTTGTGATGACTTCTTCCTGCCACCTGTGAGGAGACAAGATGACCCCATTACAGGTTGCTTGGTGAGAATGGGGAGGAAATCACCTGCTCACAAGTGCTGGACTGCAAACTGGGCATTGAAGGGGAATTTAGAAGAAACTGTCAAGATCTTTTATATTCTTGTTTGGCATATAGTTCAGTTCAAAATAAGTTTTTAACTAGTGAAGCTCTGCGTGGTTTGAACCTCACTACCTCTAAACAGAGGAGCTGCTGCTTAGTTCAAAGCGCTAATAAGAGAAACCAGTGGACCATTAGAGAATCATCTACCGGAAGGGAAATACCTCTTGGTTTGTATCAGAGTACCTCATTTGTACTCAGAAACTTAATAGTTTTTGTAATTTCTAAAATATCTATACTTTCTAATTGTGGTTTTAAATATTATGTTTCTGTGGATGCATAGATTTACCCTCCCCTCTTTTATTTTTCAATATTTTACTTACCTCCTGGCCTGAAGAGATAACTGGAGGCTGCAGAGAGCATTTTCAATGAGTCAGTTTGAAAGTTACTCAGGGGATCTGAGGTCGCACAAGTGCTTTAGAAGACACAACCAAGGACTCAAATATATCCAGTATCTTCAGACACTTGGCCAAAGTGAAATAATGCTTAAAAACTAACTCCTGGCCATCAGGCAGCGATTCCAAGCAGTTGACCCAAGTCCTGCTGATCTCCACGTAGGAAGTGAAGACAGATAGCTCAGAGGGCATGTCAGCATGCCTGAGGCAATACCTCTCCTTCTGTATTCACCTATGGGATGGTGAAGCCTGTGGGCTGAGGAACAAGCTCTTGGGCTAGCAGATGAGAAGTGATGGATGAAGATGTGTCTGACCTGGGACTGCCTAGGTGGTGTCTCTGTCCCTTACAGATCAAGAATATTGAGCTCTAGGAAGGTAGGTAATGATAGGAAGACTCTTAAATGGAAAAATACAAGTAGTCCCTGAATGAGAACCAGATTCCTGCCTTTTGGAGATGTTCATCAGTAAGGAGTAAGATTCATGCTTGCTTTCATACTGGCTGGTTATGTTGTCTTCTTTACAGCTCAGTGCACCAGCTGCAGTAGGAGATGCACAGCAGCAGGACTGGCTGGTTTATATTCTGATGGCTGGAAGATCTTGCTGAGAAGTGGAAGCTGTGGGAAATACAAGTTTGCGTCTGTAACATCTTTAAGAGTGTGCTGCAGACACTGAGTTATGATACAAAAGGCTACCACCATCTTCCCCACCTATGTTCTGCAGTGAATACTGTGGAAGACTCACTTGGATATACCAAGATAAACTACGGGTTTTTTTGTTTGTTTGTTTGTTTTTGGGAGTTTTGCAGGAAGTACAAAAGCTTCACAACAATTTTGAGGCAGCCTTTATGTGCTCTGCGTGTTTCTTCTTTTCCAGACCTCAGCTAAGCTTGTATGCTAGAGCGGTGACAACAGTTGAGATGACAGAGATACACACACAGATGTGTATATACGTATGTGTATATATATGTATGTATATATTTAGTTCCTCTAGTAGCTATTTGGTACTGCTGCAGTCAGTGGTCAGAATCACTATCTGAGAGGGAGTTCCCCCAAACTGGCTGATTTGCTGGTGATGTAGTTGGGGAGAATCTGACCTTGTGGCTATGAAATCAGGCAGGCTATTTTGTTTTTTTTTAACTGAATTGTGTTAGAGAAGTACAACATAGAGCAAGCCCCTTGTGTTAGGCTTTTTTTTCTCATTCCAGCAGGAATGGCTGGGGGAAGGAGTGTGGTGCACAGAGATGAGCCATGACTTTGTCATTAGGAAGTAAGTAAGTGGCTGTGTTCCTGCAGTGAGCTGCGCAGATTGTGTCTGCTGGATAATCTTTAAACTATTGCCTCACTCTGTGTAACTCCGAGCTCCTGAATTACATTACAGTCTCATATTTCATCCATAAAGCTGTGAAGCAGATATATATTTCAAACTAAGAAACATTTATCTTTTCTATTTTTTTTTCATGCCAGTTCCATGGCTTTCCTGAGGGAGCTAGTGTGCCTGGCTACGTGGAAAAGTAATAGTGGGTCTGCAATAAATAGATAAGATGAAAATCTTGCTCTGTGGTAAAGGATGCAGCTGCTTGATTGCATCTGCTTATTTTGTCAGTGTGTGATATCCACTTTCTTGTTGTTATATCCACTTGCTTTGAGATTATTAATACTGAATCTTAACCTCATTGCTTGCATCTACCTATAGTCCTTTTTACTTTCAACCTCATGATGTGATAGTCTCAGCTACTGTAATGATACCTGACTTCATGCAAAAAAACCCCCACAAACAACAAAACAAAACTATCTGAGGAAAGGCACGGCACCCACACAAGTACCACAGAAATACTTCTTCCTTAGCTGCTCTAAAGAGTTTCTGCAAACCCTAATATTTCTCAGAGTGGGATTATAAGCAAGAGGAAATTTGGTATGTAAGGACTCACAGAATAGTGGAGTGGCCACGCATGCCTGCCTTGGCTGGGGGTGTGCTTGTAGTGTGGGTAAATATATTTGATTTATTTTTTATCTACTTTGCTTGGGCAACAAGCAGAGTGAAGACATCAATGGAAGAGCCACCTACTTGATTAATCACCCGCAACCCACTCCATGCTGCTGCGTCGCCACTGCTACCGAGAGCTGAGATATATAGATTAGGAACAGTTTGCACATGTTTACAGGTGCTGCAATTGTTTTGTTTTGTTTTGTTTTTCACAGTTGCAGAACAGACCTGTTGCCCTGTGATGTATGAGAAGGTATTGTGTGAAACCAGGTGTCCACAGACTTGAAAGTCTGTTTTTGCAAATGCTGATGCTATGATGTAGGAGACTTGAAACATGGGGGTTTGACTTTATATAGTAGTACTACTACAACATTTTGTAATTCACTAGCAAAATTCTAGACTTCATGGAAAAGTCCTAGTTTGTCTGTTAGTTGATATATATTTCAGCCCTCAAAACCAAGTGGAGCTGGATGCAAGAAGGCATTAGTGGAGACATAGGAGCTGAGGGGGAAGAAGCAGCAAAGAGTATTTGAGAAAATTATCTTTTTTTCATGTAGAAGATAAAAATACCAGTTTGGGAAGATGGGTTTCCTTTGATCTCTCATGTACAGAAATGTTAAGTTTTGATGGTGACTGAGCTTGTATAACTTAGAAACACTGATGCTGGCATAAATCTTTATGGTGCTTTAGGTAGAGAAGAAAAAAAAAGTGTAAATCAATGGACAGTTGTCAACAGGATAACTACGTAGGTCTGAGCACTCTGCGGTAGGTGACAGCTGTTGGATGTTGGACCTGTGAACTTAGAGTCAAAATAACACCCCATACTCAGCATTTTTACTGCCAAATCGATGAATACTTGCAGCGAGTTAAGTTCATCTAGAGATTTTGGAGGTTCTTGATCAGGTTTAATATGCAAATGCCGAATAAAGGAATATTTGCTTGGGTTCGAAGTAAGGTCCAGCTCTAGTTTTTGTGAATCTTTTTGTGGGAAGGCCTTGGAGAAGGAAACAGCCCGTTCTCCTGTCGGCAGAAAGAATATGCCAGGTTTTTGTGTTACTGAAGAGAATTAGCCCCTGGCCTCTGTGGAAGGCTGGGTTTCCACCTCAAAGTACTGTGTGCCAGTACCAGCCTCAGAGCCCTTCCGGTGTGTGACTTGTTGCAACCTGAAAAATTAACAAGATTTTCCTCAAAAGCCTTTTTTAAAAACCATTTTTCTGCTTGAGAAAGTTAAACACAGACTCAGAAAGATTTTTGGTATAAATAGCAGGGGTTTAGGAGATGAGGGGTGGCATGCTGCTTTTAATGGTGCTTCAGAGCAGCTAGTGCCCTACTCCTGCGGCAAGGCTTGGTCAGACCCCTTTTGTGCCTCTGGGTTTGATCCTGTCACATACAGTTTGGATCTCCATGATTTTGGACAGCTGTATTAAGCTACAATAAATGTTTTCATAAAGCCTGATTAGATCAAAATGATGTTTGTGTTGTGACAGTGCTTGTGGTGACTTGGAGAACCAGAGACTTCATCCCCACAAAGAGGCTTCTTGATATCTCTGGTTTGGCTGATTAACAAATGCATTTAGTAACTGGAAAAATATGTTGCTGCTTTGTTGATGTGTTGACTCATTTGATGTATTTTAAAAGAAAACAAACAACAAACTGATTTGCTTGTCCAAACGAGTCTAACTGACATATCTGCAGAGGTAGGCTGGGCTGGAGGATGTCAAGATCGTCTCTCATCAGATTATTGTGATCTCTTGTTTACTTCATGGTCCGTATGAAGAAATCAGTTCTGTATTACCATCAGCTCTTCTGGGACTCAGATGAGGTTTCATATGGCATTGTTGTGACAAACAGATCTACACTTTATGAACAGCATGTTATGGGAAACTTACCAAGCCATGAAACTTGAGCATGTTCGATATTGATAAAAGCAACGTGGCATAAAAGTTATCTGAATTATATTTTAATGACTCAGCCAGTAATAGGGGAAAATACTCCATTCAGTGCACAGGGGACAAGATGTGCAGTTTTCAAGCTAGAGTAATAGAGAGTTAGCTCAATCTGCAGGCAATTTTATTTAAGGATGGAAGCCATTGGATAGGAGGTTCTGCACACACATATGTGCGCAGTTGCTTTTGAATGACGCACTTCTCATAGTGGGGGTGGTTCTTGCATATATGGAGCTGGTTATTGTTCGCATCCTGGAGTACCCCTGGAGGAACTTAAATCTCTCTTTTTTTTTTTTGTGTGTGTCTAAGCAGCCTGAATTGCCATTTTTGGAACTGGCTGTAATGCATCTGTTTCCAAGCAGATAGATTTGTATGGCCATACGTGCTCCAACAAGGACAAATTCATCACTGTGTTGCTGCATTCTGCGCTGTTCTGATGGCCTTCTGTAGCCACTTTGGGCAACTGAAGCAAATCGTCCTTTAGGTAGTGGCCTCTGGGAAGTTGCCTCTGCCATGATAATTTGTTGTCTAATAACATAGCTGTGCTGATGCTGCAATCTCTCTGTGAGGGCAATACTGGCCTTTCTCTGTAAGCTTCTTGGCTATTTTCTTTTTGCAACTGTTGGAAATGTTTACACCCTTCAGGCCTCTATCCTTTACTCAAGCTTGGCTGAAGTTGCCCAGTGAGTTCAAGTTGGAGGGACGGAGTAACGCAAGCTTGTTTCCTAAGAATACCAAACTGAAAACCCAAAGAAGGAATTTGAAAGTGAATACTATAATTGATACCAAAATCTTGAAAAAGACATCTGACACTATGCTATTTCCATGTTCAATATGGGCCACCTTTTTTCCTTTTCTTAAACTTACAATTCATAAGTGTGTATCACTGATACTGTTTAGGAAGATGGAGTAGTTCATCCTTAGGTATTCGCTACAGTTTCTATTGTTTTCCAGATTTCTTCAGAAGTGCAAGGGTAAAATCCCCTGATGTAAAAATATAGCTTCCAATGTATTATTTTTAAAATTAGGGGTGTAACGTTTGGCAAATTCCATGGTGCATCATAAAGTATGCAGAACTGAGTATATGTAAGAAAATGTTGTGTTCTGTTTTAAAACCATGTAATGCAGTTCTGTCATTGTCATTACGTACACACACGCACACGTATGCAGAGTTTTACTGTATAGTTAATAACAACTAGATGTCAAGGCAGACAGGTGTGTTCACAGAGGTGAAAGTGAGCATAAGAGTTTACTGGAAGTCTGCTGGCTTTGCTTGAGTTTGAGGAACTGCTGCTTTCATCAGTTATGAATGTTCTATATCATAGCATTTCTCTTAGAGAGCTAGCTAAATAAAAGTGTATTATTTACCTAGGTGTCAAAGTTACTGCCGTTGATATTCTCAGCTAAAACTGGGTCCTGGGTCATGCTGGACTGGCTTCAAATTTCAGACTGTTATTTGCAAAGTGCAAAAGGGTAATTTCTCAGCTGGGGTAAGCTAAAGTTGTTAGAATTCAATTTTAAAGGCAAAGAATTGGAGTAGTTTAAAATAAGCTTTGCATAGCCTCTACCTCAAAGATACTGAGGCATTCAGCTACCATGGTGATGAATGTGGTATAAATAGAAAATGGATTAGAATGTTTCTGAGTAGATCTAAATTAACAGTGGCCATTCAAGAAACAGAAGTAGGAAGTCACTGTGCAAAATTTAAGAAAATACACACTAGTAGTAAATCTAGAGTGGCTTATAGAAAGAGGAAGGTAGGAAGCAGTTGGTAGCATCATGGCTGGTAATACAACACCAATAGGAGTATTGGATTCTGATTCTATTCAACCCTAGCACAGAAAAAGCAGACACAGGAGATGATGTAGAAACTTGAGAAGCACATAAGCACACAAAGATTTTTACCTGGGAGACAAAAACGTCTTTTGAACAGACAGGTGCTAGAAATGGCAACGTTCCCCCGTAAGACTCCCACAACAGTGGGATACACAACTAGGAAAGACACTCAGAAATAAGTCACCTATTCTGCAAAAGAGGTACAATTCTGTCCCCACTCAACCAAACCCTCTTTAACTTGTCCTGTAACATAAGACCCAATATAATTTAAAGACAGCAAATACTTTGTAGCCTGTTTGCATAAGCAGCCTGTAGTTTTCTGCCACAAAATATTAAGGTCAACCATTCGATAGGAATTAAAGCTTGATTAGACCCCAATGTGAAGAGTTATTGAAATGACATATAAATTTATGGACATGAATAATTCTGTTATTTTCAGTGGGACTGCTCCTGTCCTTTAAATTACAGGTGGACTGAAGTACCCTGCTGAAGGATGATTTTAGAAATAGTCATGTGCTATGTAGATATAAAGAATATATAATAGCTTAATGTCTGCTCTACAGATCCCTTTGTATGAATAGTCAGCACTGTGTTACTGCTTTTTTTTGGGTTTGTTTTCTCTGCAGCCAAGGGGAAAGCTTAGCATCTCCAGTAATTTACTTTCCAGTGATTGAGTAATACTCTGTGATTGCTAGTGTGTGAACACCATTACTTCGTGACCTCTCCTAGTGACTGTATGATGACAACTGCGTAACAGCTGCCCTTAAACTAGCCTCATGTTTGAGATGATCAAGGGATTACAGACCTGTCTTTCATGCTGCTACTTTTTGAGCTTCTGAATTGGGTCTTTTTTACATTGTCCTTGTTTTTGCTGGTTAGAAAAGAAGTTGAGACTGCAAGACCAAGATGTAAGCACGGTTTTTGGCTGGTCAGATGAACAAAACTTGTAGTTTATCTAACTCAAAAATAATTCACTGAATATGATCTGATAGCAGTTCTCTACTACTTGCCAAAAATCAAAGTTTAAAGGAAGAGTGCTGACCTGCCTGTTATTTAGAGATTGAAATTTTAGATCTGAAAGCAATTACAAAAGAAATACATAGGTGAGATTATTTTGGATGGAGGATGATAGCTGGACAGAACAGAAACTTCAGGGAATGTGTGACAGTGCTCCCTCACCCTCATGTTACTTGATTCAAGACACTGATGACCTCTCTGCAAGCAGGCAGAGGTCCAGGATAATGTTCTTGGGGCCTCTATGAAGGTGTCCACTAAATAAGGAGTGACAGAAGAATATACCCTTAACTTCCCTTTAACTAGAACTCACCATGAACACGTGGCCTAAAGGTAAGTTGTCTGGGCAATGTGAACCTAAGTGCCAGCGGTACAGTCCTTCAATAGATCTTAGGTCTTATCAGTACCACTAAGATAACCTGGTGCTTTTACAGACCCAGCTCAGCAATGGAGAAAAGCTGACTGAAGCTAATCTCAAGCAGGGGAGAGGTTATGTAAACAAATAAAATCTTTTTTGTAGTCTCATTTCTTTGAGGGTATGCAAACACAACTGGTTAACTTGCTAATTAATTTGGTGATGTCCCTGGACTCTGAGCTGCCACTAAGCTTGTGCGTGCATTTTGTTTAGGAACGCCTGTCTCCTCCTGGCAGATTACATATGTAACCAAAGCTGAGCTTCCATTACCCCTTCTCTGAAATAGCAACGTGATATATCTGAGTGTGACACTATCAGCTTTGAAGATGCATGATCTAGAACGCAACGCGCAATTCATCTTAGTAACACAAAGCTAGCATAAATGCATCGAAAGCACCCTCTTCTTGCGTACTGGCTTCTCGTAGCTAAATGAAGGCTCGCTTTTTCAAAGTTATGTAAGAGTTTCTTGGGGGCTGTTACTGTTGAATAAATTCTCACAGGAGTAAAGGGTTATCAAAACTTCAACAACTTCTACTTCTTTAGATTACATTCTTTATTGTAAACATACAGTAGCATCAACACTTCAAGATAAAAACCCTAAAATACAAAGTAAAAAACCAATTCTCTGCTGCCTACACAGTTCTCCCTTTGAGACTGAAATGAAAGAATGGCAGATATTAGCCACATCACTTAACACATTCCTGGAAGGCATTTGGATGCTGTGGTGAAAAGGGGTGTAGACAAACCAACGTAAAACAGCATAGCTTCAGTCATGTAACTCATGGCAGGCTCTACAAATAGTCAAATTGAGATCACGTATGCTTCTTGGGTGTCCAATTCCCTTCCAGTGTAGCTTAAACTTGGCTAACTGTTGTGGCCTATACGGTGCTGAAAGCGGAAGGACACAATGATCCCTGTGGGCTTAAAACATGAAATGAAAATGGCTGTGTTTTGAGGGAGAGGCCATGATATCCTTCAAATGCTGTACGATGATGACACTGGAAGAATCTAAGCTGTACGAAGCTGTACAGATCAGGTGTCTCCTCCTTCCTCTTCTGTCTGAGGAGCTAGTTATCATTATTGTCATTTAAATAATCATTAGATACTTGATTTCTAATATATCACCAGGACAAGTGAATGTTTTTGTATTTGTCATTACTGTAAGACCATCAGCTGATGTATGTTATCATAGTTTCACAGCACAATTTTTGTTTCAGGTTCTCCATGGTCTTTTCTCTATGCTACTTAGACTATGGACAGATGCCCCCTTAGATTTAGCTGGCACAGCTTAAGATGTTACTGTGCTTTACCCCTCCCCTCACTTTTGCTAACAAAGCAACTTGTTTGAGCACTCCCTAAACCCACTTCAGGCACAATCAACTGTGTTAGCGCATAGCTCCTATTTAAACTGTTTGAACTATCTCAGCTGATTCTGCTTGAAGTGGGTTAGGGAGCACTCACACAAACAGCTGTGAGAGCGGTGGGGGTAGTAATCAATGCCCTAGGGACCCTGATAAACAGCTTGAGAAGAGAAGGGCAGGGCACAAATGTTTCAAACCTCTGCAGCTGTTTGCAAATTGTATTCTATGTAGAGCCTGTAGGCTGAACGTGAGCTATGGTAATACCTCTGTTTACAGATGAGGTGTTCTCCTCTGCTGTAACAGCTAGCAACTCCTTAAAAAAAGTAAGAAAAAGAGGAAAGTTAAGAATCATAAGAAAGTTTACAGTGATGTGCCCATACAGCATATGAGCAGATACTCTCTGAGCCCAGCACAGCATATTGTGCAACAGCATGGGAGAGGGGAAGTTTTGGCCAGGAAAGTCAAAGCATATTCTTTCTTTTATCTGTTGGATGCTACAGCACTGCCTTTCACGTGCTGTTCTGATTTGACTGGCCTGAAAAGGAGGGCAGAAAATTTCTATCGAGCTTCAATCCCCAGTCCTGGAGCCTATGTATTAGACTCTGAGTGTTTGCTGTTTCAAGCCACTGATAAGGGAGCCCTTCCAACAAACAAATTGGGCTGCCTTCCACCACACTCTGTATCTTCCAAAATCTCAGAGGGGAACAGAGTGAACAAATATGTTGAGCAAGTATGCTCGGTTTGTGGTAAACGGCTGAACAACTCCCCCAGGGCATATGCACAGTCTATACCCATCACACCAGCGTTGGTCTGAGGACCAGAGGACACATCTCGTTAATTTTCTTACACAAGCTTCTGGTGTAGCGATGCGGAGCTGGGAGAGGGCGATAGAAAACTACACCCTCATGGGAAACACTTGTTCGCGTGGTTCATGCTTGGGCCCGGGCATCTGGAGGATCTATTTCTAGCCATACCATGCACTCGCCGTATGACCAGGGCTGAGTCACATATGAGACATCATTATCCTGTATGTAAATAAGGTATCAACAACTTTGCAGGTGATGTTTGTTGCTATTTTTTTTTTCAAGTGCTTTAAGTGTAGTAGTATGTTGTATTCTGGGCCTGTTTACTGCCAGCCCAGAGGACTTGTGGGCTGTAGTGTGGCCACCTGCGCCGAGAGAAACACCAGCTTTATGTTTTTTTACAACTGACTGGTTCAATGTTGTTTTTTTTTTTCCTGGGGCAAACCCCACCTTCACTGAAATGTGAACTGTGAGGCATGGCTTGAAAGAAGCTTTTAAGCTGATAGAATCCATCTTGGCCAGTGTGCCCTTGCTAGAACCAGCCCTGGCTGACAGGACGGAGGCACTGGGGTGGTGAAGGTGGGCCCCTCAGAAAACTGGAGGTGAGTGCCACATCAAGCCGAGAACAAGGCTACGACTCTGTTGACAATCATGACTTCTGACAAGCTTCCCCGCCCGCCTCCAGAGCCCATGACACCGAGGAGGGCCGCCCGCAGCACCCCCCGAACCCGCAGCCCCGCACCTCCCTCCCCCAAGATGGCAGCCCAGCGAGCGGCGGGGGCGACCGGCGGCGGAGGCTGCGTCACATGGCGGTGGCGGGCGGCGCATGCGCCCTGGGGGCGGCGCTGACAGGCGGCGCTGACAGGCGGCTGCATGGTGCCCGCCGCCCCTCCGCCGCCGATGCAGTGAGGCCGCGCCG
>JAAGAY010131834.1:0-46493 GCA_011801015.1 Ardeotis arabs
ATGTAGTTATTGGACTAACAGTATTGTTGTGTACTACGTTGATGTAGCTGAAAAAGCCTGACAGCAAGAAACTGTGAATAATATTTGTGGCAGTCTCTGAAAACTAGTTTTTCAGTCCAAGTATCATGAAGGAGAATCCCTCTCCCCTACCCCATCCTAGAAAAGTAATTTTATATTTTGTGTGTATAAAGTTTTAAGAATCAAGTTTCATATTGTACTGAAGTTTAGGTGTCGCTTGGTAAATCTTTGCTGCAGCATATAATTGAAGATGAGTAAGGCTTAGTGTGGTAGGGGTCCTGGTGTGGAGTTAATTATCGTACAGTTCTGGTGAGAAAGCCCAACATGTATGAAATGTGTCCTTTTTTTGATTTGGACTTGTAAGATGTAAAAGTGCTTTTTTGGATCTCTGACCTATTACAAACTATTACCTCACTTTCAGCCAGCTGGATCCTCATTCCACAGTGTTGTAGGCATTATTGTGGCCGTAATGCTTGAGTACAGCTATACCGTTGAACGTTTCCAGTTAGATATTGTAGGGACACGTTTCTGGACTTGTTTTTATTTCTGTCAAAAGATATTTTATTTTCCAGTCATTCCCTGGGTTTTTTTAAAGGCTCAAGACAGTTCCCTTTAGAATTTCTCATTTTTCCCTGTTACGCAGGAGAGGTTGCTGCATAAGCAGCAGTACAGGTATGCCTGTACTTTCTTGTTGCAGAACTCATCATTTGATGCTTGTATTACCAACCCTATTGCTAAACCTGAAGTCAAACTCTGAATTTTCGTGGCAATTGGAAAACAAATTATTTTTAACAAATGCAGGTGTACAGGTAGGATACGCATTCAGCTTCTGTGTTCTCAAGCAACTCCTATACCACCTTTTTAATAGAGCTTTCCAGTGCTGAAGGATATTCCTAAACATGGGAGGCAACTGCACGTGTGTTTAAACTAGTTGAGAGCAGACAAGGAATAGTCTGTGCTTTGTCTTGTGGCAGGCTGACATTTGAGTCTAAATATTTCTTTCATGAGAACTTGAGAGTACATTACCTTCCTCTGGAAATTCACAGGAGCTAGCAAAGTGATTCAGGGGCTTTAGGGTTGAGTAAGCTTTGTCTAGATTGGAAAAACTTTTTAGTTCTGATTGAATTGCTTTTTATATCATCTGCAACAACTGTTATACAGGCAAAACTGGAATTATCATGTGTTTCTTTCCAGTATACTTTGAAGTAATGCTCTTAAGATGTCCTTGAGTATTAGGAAAAGAACATAGTGTCCAAGGAGTGAAGGGAATACTGTGCCATTCCCTTGTTTCTCAAAAACAGTGTGGCTACATCTGTAATGTAAAGAGCTCTTAATTGAAGACAAAATTTTAACTCTTCAGTGTAAGAATGCATACACTTGCTGCAGTCCAAACTCTTATGAAGGCAAACTTATTAACCTGTACGGAAAGCTTTGTCACAATATTTTAAATATCTTAGATTCTCTGCCAAGCGTTAGAGGTAGAACAGGAAGGGTTGTTTCCCTCATTTTCAGGAGGATCAGAAACTTCTAGGTTTTCCCCACAAATGTTTCAGAAACTAAATGTAATTTCACTCTAGGTCAATGTTGCTTTTTCTTGGCACCAGTAGATAATATTGACTAATACTGTTTTAAAAAGATGTACCTAAAAAAATGTTGAGACCAGTTTTGATATTATAAAGGTTTGCACTTGATCTTGAATTACATAAACTCCATAATTAGAACCTTCAGAAACCCGAAAATCTGCACTGCTAGTTATATGCAGTTCTGCTGGATGTAGCAAATACAATAACCACTACAGTTACCTATTTCTAATTATCCAGTGTATAAACACAATGTATTGTGATGATCACTAAGCAGAGAGATCTTGCAGACTCAAAATGATCTGTAGATGCACTCCACCTATACCAGAAAAAAACTGTAAGTAGTTACAGCATTCCAGTGTCCATCTCTCTCCCTCTCTCCTGTTCTTGCTTTGATTGGGGCCAAGTCTCTGTACCAGTATTACAGCAGCAGATTTTTTTGGACTTCATGTCCTATCGGATTATGCCTATATTCAGGAACTGTCACAAAACCTTCATATTAATAGAGCTTTATTTAATCATCACAAAAATCTCTTAGCTTGGTTGGAAAAATCAGTTTGCCTGGGTGAAGTACTAGGAGGAAGGAATTTTTCTTTGCCTGTCCAGGGCATTTCATTAACCTTCATGAAAAATACACATCCCAGCCCCTACCCTGTGCTTGTCTCTACCAAATTGGTAAGTATAGTTTAGAAGGACTCGAGATAATAGCTCTACCTGATGGAGCAGGGATTAGGACACAGGGATTAGACACATTCTGACTGGAGCAGGAAAAGTTAACGTGAGAAAACAATTTCTATAGTTATCACCTAGTGCAGTCTAGCTTTATGTTTTTTCCTGCTCGGAAATAATGAAGACACTACTACAGCTACTAATACAGTTTATCAACTACTTGGTGCTACATTTCTCAAATATTTTTGCAGATAATGTTTTTTTATGACTGCGTGAAAGCATGTAAACTTTACTGTCACTATAAAAAGCACTTGTCTGACCTATTCTAAAGTACCAGAAAAGGGATAAATAACTGCAGCACTTTTTCTGTTACAATGCCAGAGTCTTAATTAAATCTGCTCTTCAGGTTAAGAGATATTTTAAACATACAATCTGGGATCATTAGCGGCTTTTCAGGTCAGATCAAAAGTTCTCTTGGGATACTAATCTGTCTTTTAAAGACTAGTAACAACAAAATATTCTGAAGTTCAGGCAGGGGATGTATATATACATGCCTGATATTTTTAACTGATCATTTCAATAGGCCATTTCAAGGCTTGGCATTTGGAATCTGGGATGATGGGTAGGGAAAGGAAGGTTTCCCAAACTGAAAAATCATTTTAGACCATTGTTTAATGTTCAGTTTGAAAACTATATCACAAGAAAAATGGGTAGGGTTTCTTTCTCCCTTTTGCCTTCAGGGAATGAGTAGTATTTAGAATCTCTGGCTGAAATTCAAGCCTTTTTACCGTGTAAATTTTTAATATAAACTCATTGACATGCTTTTTACATCTGAGGACTGAAAATGGATCTTAATGTTTAAGTTGTGGAATGGTATATTTCTTAAATGAAGGGGGAACATTAAAAAAAAATAGATTAGAATACCAGCATTAGTGAGCTTAAGGAATTTTAGTATGTAATAGCAAAGTATAGCAAAGTATTTGATTAAAAAAATTAATCTTGAATTGCTAGTCTGTAACTAGGTGCATTCTAATTTAGCAGGTGAATATTCTTTACTTATCGATATATGATGGGCTTTTTGCAAATATAAACCTTTATCTGAGTCCCATGTGTTGCTTGTACTGATGGGATGTATGCTTACAGCAGCTTACTGCTGCTTTAAAATGTATAAAATATGTTTTGAGTGTTTGCTCATAACTCTTTCTAACCTCCACTTGTTAAATTGTCAGACATTGGTATTTTATCAGTCCGCAATGTAAGTTTAAACTAATGTTCTTAGGAATCCAACTTGTACACACACTGTTTAAAAACCCTCAGGGACAGTTTACACACTATCCTCACTCAATTCAGGTACTTGTACTCTCTTCTTAAACCTAGCAGTGACTTGTATTTTGTTTTGCTTTTCTTTTGGCGTGCTGATAGCACATCCTTGATGAATGTCAACTTAAAACTCAGTTCAGGTATCCAGGTATAACTCAGCCAAACGGATTTTAAAGCTGCATATTTACTCTCCAGCACACAGTGCCTCAGACACTTATAGTGGCATTCTGTATATTCAGTTATTACTACTGAGCAGATCGCGTGGGGGTTCCTGGTATGTATTGTAAGAAATTCCTATGTATATTATATAATATGTATTATATTATATACATATATAGTATATATGTTATCTTAAACTTATATATTTTAAAATGCCACTACTAGCCAGCGCAGCTAAAAATGAAATACATTCCCAACTGCTTCTGTGCACCGCAGAGGCAGCTTCTTAACGTGGCTCTTGCTTCTCTCTCACCATAACTACTTCTAACCTCAAGCACGGGTCCTTGGCTGTCTGACCTCTACACTCTAGTTATGCAATGTCCTTAGAGAATTCTGTGCACTGGCCACTGTGATGGAAACCAATGGGCCGGGAGTGCTTTGAGTTTATTAGTAATTGTTCTGCCAAAGTTGGTGTTTGTATGACAAGCGTGTAAACCTGTCAGATAATCAGCAGAGGTCCAAGTCGACAACGGTGTACATGGTCGCTTCCACCTAATTGGTAGGACCGGACCCTCAGCAGGTGTCTCCTCTAATGCTGAGCTCGAGTTCAGAATGTGTTGGCACTTAACATGCGTAGTGACGGGCTTCCGTGCTGCGCTCGCGAGGAGGCGAAACTTTAACGTAAAATCTGCTGTTCTGCTCTCGCAGTGATCTGTTGGCAGTCACGAGTCAGCAACACCTCTGCTTTATTATTTGACACTTTACATCTAAAAAGTCTTCTCTTTCTATTTATGTAACCCATAGTCTTTGAAGAGTATGGAAAATGGCATTTCTCTCTGACCTCTAGAAGTTCAAGTGTCATGGGAAAAAAAGAAACAGGAACCCCCCCCTTTACTCTTATGGACCTCATTTCAATATACTGTTTACAGTTTGACGGAATTGTATAATTTAATATTTCTCTTGTACTGTAGTTTATATTTATTTACAGATTTTTTTGTACTGTGTGATTTGAATTTTTTGTTCCTTGCTATGATCAATGTTTTATGTAGTAGAGCACTTATGATCACAAATTAAGGTTTTTGGTTTGATTGCACTACATTAATTTTTTTAATGCAGTTCTGATTTTTTGACTGGACTAAATAAGCTGTGTCTTAATGTATGTGATAAGTACTTTTAAATTTTTATTTCATGTGGTCCATTTATTTTTTGCATTGTATGTCAAAGCGCTAATTCTCTTGTTGTGCATGTGTAAGATTTAATGGCTCCATTGTATTATTTGACCATGTCATTTTGGAAACACATTCCCAGCTGTAACGTTGTGTATGGTAGTTTTCACTGGATGCTAGACTTTTCAAAACCACTATTCTTCTAATAAATTTTGTTGTGAAAAACTTTAAGGGGTTCCAATTCTGTTGTTTCTAGTGTGCTTTCTATAAGTGCCTGCACTAATCACGTGAGGTTATAAAATGTGAGCTCTCACAAGTTGAGAGAAGCAGGGGAGGAAGTGAAAATAGAAGGTAAAACTAATTCCAGCCGAAGGATTGAGCTTTGGAGTCTCCGTACTCCATTTGTTTCTTGTCCTAAATAGGATTGGTGATAAAGCTGCTTTAGCAGCTGAGTAGGGAATACATGTGAAAGCTGAAACGCTGTCTCGTAGCAGCCCGGTCTCATGAGCTCCCGTACTCTAATTTGCTCTTCCCTACTGGCCACCTTAGTTTCTTTCATGGTAAATAATTTATCTGGTGAAGAACGAACAGTCTCTCGGGGAGGAAAAAAAAAAAGTGATGTAGGAGTGTTCATTGCGCACTTGGTAATGAGTCAAGGTAGGGATGGTGGAAACCAAAGCCTGGCTGGGAACCTGGCCGTTGCCTTGTGCGGTTCAGTTTGGCTTGCGTGCACAGTCGTGTGTGTGCGTTGGGTCAGGTCATGGGGCAGCGAGCCTTTCTGAGCAGCAGGGTTGTGCCAGAGGAGACGGGACCAGGCTGACGGGGGCTGCTTAGCTGCTGGCTTGCACCAGTAGGCACTGGTGTTGCTTTTATTCTCCCTGCAGCCACCCGCTCTCCCTCTGCAGAGGGCAGATCCCCAGCTCCCGATTAGCATATGGAAAGCTCCAGCAGCTCCATCCTGCTCTCCTTCTGCACAGGGGCACAAGGCAAATTCAGCAGTGACGCTACGCTTCAGCTGGCCCCTATTTAAGATCCATGTTTACTTTCTTGCAACCGTCCTTTGGGTTGAACTACTTTTGACGTTATGCATTATTGATACCGAAATGCTGAATGCTAAAAAGTAGGTTACAGTAAGTGGTGTATAATGGACCCCACGTGAGTTTAGGCATTTCTGCTAACCTTTATGTTCGGTCCTAGAATGATTTTGAAAGTGAAGCATAGGGATTTCCTAGCTTTAGGAAAACTTAAAATGCTGCACGCTGTCTAGCCCAGGTTTCTTCTCAGAAATTGCCTTTCTCAGCTTGTGCTATTGAAAAGTAAGTAATTTAGGGTTTGCATTTGCTAGCATGGTTTTTCAGTGCCTTTTTTTTTTTAATTTCTTTTTCAATAACTGTTACATTACTAACTAATTATTATATTCCTTGTATACTAATACTAGTATTAAAAACAAAAAGCAAAACGGTAAGGTAGCTGGGTGTTGTCATTGGTTTAGCTCTACTGGGCAAATCTCTTTTAATTTAAAAACTTCATTTGACTAGAGAATGCATCTTACACTTGTTCAGGAATAGTGAGTCTTTATGTGTAAATAGCTTGAAAGCCTTGTGCTGTAAACTAGCATTTATCATATTTTTTTCTGTATGTCTGAATACATCTGTCAAATCTATGAAAATAGCCTTTGAAAGCGATGAACCATATTCCCATCTGCCATTCTTTAGGATGTATTACATTCTGCAAGCTTTTCCCAGAACATTTTTAATTGACACTTTTAGTCCTGCGATTATCAGAAATACCAAGTTTTTCTGGTTTTCCTGGAGGACTTGCTGATGGTCTCACACTGTTAAACTGGAGTTGTTCAGACTTAAAGGAACATGGTCTCGAATTCTTCTTTTAAAGCTGTTTTCTCTAATACAAATAATATATCATGACAAAAGTGCAGAAGATGTTGCACCCGGATAGAGAAAGAAGCATCCATGCTGTTGTTGTAGAAATAGAAAAGAAACCTAATCAGCCCTGTTAGCTTAAAAATCTTCTAATTTGCCTCAGGATGGTTTTTGAGCTCTTCCATTTGTTATTGGAAGAGGCAGCTGCCTCTTCTGACCCTGCGGGAGCGTGTCTGGTCGCCTTCTGAAGGAGCAGGTCCTTCATGGAGTAGCAGTGGACTGTACCCCACATGCCCCTGTATCACTTTCTGCAATGCAGAGACTCTAGCAGATGTGAAATGAGAGGCTCTACTGATGGCTCCATCATGAAAAGGTGTGCTTCTGTGAAGGGACAAGCAGAAAGCTTTGGGTCACTGCCTGCAAGTGTTGGGATTAATACTGGACCGGAGAGTAGGCAACTCCTTGACCTCAGTGTGAAGCATTGGAAACACTCTTGTGTGGGAAGTCAACTTAAGTTTAGTGACTGAAGCTGATTTAGTTAAGGAAATTCCTAATCATCAGAATTTCATCTTATTGGGCAACCAAAACCAAGCCCTCGTGTTGTGACTGCCCAGAGTCAAAGAGCAGCGCTGCGATGCTTGCTCTGGCCTCCCCAGTCAGGGGCATCACCAGTGGCTTTCCTGCCTCAGCCCGCTGAGCTCTCTGATTTCCTAGAGGCCTGACAAAAGTGCCTCTGGGGAAGGGGGGAGGATTTAAATCCCAGTTCAGCAAGATACTAATTCCAAATCGCTCATTTCTTAATCTGCAAACTGCTGCGGGTGCTCTGGCAGATTCCCAGGGCCGTGTCATTGCTGAGCTGTGGTTTTAACTGGGAGTGAGTAGCAGGTTCTTGGACCTCTTTAGGAACGTGATTTGTGTACAGAGGAACAGAGCAAAAGCAATTTCAAAAACAGAGCTTGAAGGGTTAGGGGCAAATCCAGGAATACAGATTTTGATACAATGAAGATGGCAAAAAGATTAAAATTAAAGTTGATTTTTTAAAATATAGTTATTCCCAAGACACTTTAATAGACAGTACACTGCTGGCAGGATCCCACATAACACCATTTGTGGGAGTGCTATTTCCCCTGAGCTGGTACCTTTGATGCAGCCTCTGTGACTTAAAATCCAAGCTGTTCTCAATTGTCTGCTAGGATGTTCAGAAGAAATCTGACTGACTTCACACTTGTGAATTGGGAATTAATTTCCTCCTTCACCGCCTCCCCCAAAACCCCAGGCAACACAACCTTTAAAAGCTCTCTTTTAGTATCATGAAGAGGGAGCAGAAAACAATTGCATCCTATTTTTACAGGTCACTTTTAAAGTATCAGAATTTACAGGTCATGTTTGAAAGAAAACTTCTAAGTCTTCTCTCGCCGCCGCCTCTTCCTCTGCCGGTGTGGTGCAGCTCCGCAGGAGGTCTGCCGTGCACACACTTTACAAAAAGGCAGATTTTCCTATGAGGTGGCTGCAGCTGAGATCTCCAGGAACTGTTTAAAAGCTCAGCTAAAATTAGAAGTGCTTAAGGTACATTTCAGAGTGTAGAAATACAAGCACTGCTGCCTGAAAATGCAAAGGTTGCCTGTATGAAAATATAAGTGCATCTTCCCGGGGGACTGACCAGTCTCGGGCTGTAACCTCCTGAGCGCCCGGTACGCAGTGGAGGGCAGGGCAGAGGCTCAGCTGCAGCCTGTGCGAGCCTGCGGTGGATCCAGTCACGCACGCTTCTCCTGGCCCCGTCTCCCTCGCTGGTGTTACCCGGGCTAGCTCCATCGCAGCTTGCCTGCCTGCCTTTGCTGGGCTCCTGCCTCCTGGTGCAGATCCGACAGTCCTGTGCCCGTAGGAGGAGAGGTTTGTCTGTACAGGGTTATAAGCAAACTGTCTGCAAAGCTGTAGTGCTAAATAAGCAGTTTTGTTACACCTGCTAAGGTTTTGTTCGTTGGGTTTGAGTTTTTTTTTCCCGGACATGTACCAAGATCCCATCATCACGTGTCGCGGATCCCTCCTGCCCAACTAATAAAGTGTAGGGCTTGCTTAACTCATTTTGGAATAACATTCCTAACTTTAAAAGGGGCTTTTATGGTTTCCTTTCTCAAAGCCAAGCCTTTGACTGTGCTTTTCTGCTCACTGAGCTTTAGAGGAAGGTTGTGACACTAATTGTTGAGAGTTACTCCAGCTCTGCAGGGGCAGAACTGACACTGGAAGCCGAGCAGCTTCCCCACACATCTGATACCTGCGCTGGGACCCTTGCTGTAATCTAAGCCTGTGGTGCTTGCCTGGAGGATCCAGTGGTTTCTGCCGTGTTCCCCTTTTAGGTGAAGGTGGTGGTATATTTTTTTTTCGTGTTTTCCTATGTGCTGTGAGCACATGTGGTCTCTTCCTTGGATTCCTTTCAGGTCTTTAAAGCAAGTAGCCGCCTGTGAGGTGTTAGCAATGGTTTAAAACAAACTATTTTACTTTGAAAGGAGGCTGTAAAAAAAGATGTTGTAGGATTCTGGTTTTGCATAAGAAACTGTCATAACAAATGTACTCTGTTTGTGCAGAAATACAAGTTTTCTCCTGATTTCTAGCCATCAAACTTCAGCCCGAGATGTGAAAGCTAAAACAACTAACTCGGTAGCTGAAGTGTGTTCGCTAATAGCAAAGCTCTCGCTGGACCATGGTGTCAGCTGCCCAACCTTGCTGCTCGCTAGAGGTATGCCTACCTGTGATTCAGTGAGCTTTTTTGCTGATGTGTAAAAAAAACCCCAAAAAGTAGATTTTTGTTCCTGTTTCAGGACCTGTATTGGCTTTTCTCTAATAGACAGGCACAAGTGTGTATGGTAAGGGTGACTGCTGGACCGCTCTTTAATTCCAGCCTTCTTGCCTGTACCTCTCCTTGTGTCAGTGCCTGTACTTTTGTTTGAGTGCAGACTGGATTGCCAATTGATAAAAGCAAAAATAACATAACTCTGGATTTAAAAGAAATATGCCTTGCGGCTCCTTTAACGATCTTGTTATTAAATTAGGAATAATAATTAGTAACAAAGCTTAAAATCAGTGTAACCTAGCACAAAGTGACAAAGGTAGTGGCTTCGTGCTGAGAAGGAGCAGGTTGACGAGGTTTGGGTTTTGGCTGTTCATTTGTTCTTTTATAGCTCCTGAGTGGAAAAGAAGGACTTTCCTTGTGAGATTAATATGAGTAGCAAGGCCTCAGCAGGACAACAGGGGATCTGGCACTCAGCCTTTTGTGGGTCAAAAATCCCCACGGTGTACGTGGTTTGGGCTCTGGCGTCACCGTCTGAAAGTGCGAGTCGCTGTGAGGAGGATTTTTCAGAGGTGGTTTTGCTGCTATTTCTGGGGACGGTCACATTCTGTATTTCTCTGGTCATATAAAATGTAGTAAAAATGCCAACATCCCATTAGTGCTGTGGTCTCGTTACCACGGCGTGGTTAAGCGTGAGTTCATTTCTCTGAGCTTTCAGGGTTTGCGTAGTGCACTTACTGTTAATGCGATAAAAAATGTCTGCGGTGGAGGAGATCTGTGAGTGCTTGATGGGCAGCGTGTGCTAATGGGCCATCATCGCTTTAGTTTCCTCCTGGAAGGTTAGGGACTCATTTTCCTGCTGCTGGGAGCAGCGGGACCAGGGAGGTGCAGAAGTCAGGGGAGGCAATCTGTGAAGGCATCGAGGGGGGGATCTGCCTGGCTGTGGTGCTCACTCCTTCCTTGCCGTGCATGAGGAGTGATGAGTCACTTCAGCTTTTTCCAAGGGATCTGTTCCTTTGCAGGCATAAGCTCTTGTTGATAATTTTTTTTTCCTTTTCTTTTTCTCTTTATGGCAAACCAGCAATTGAGGGCTTTTGTCCTCAGTATAAAGAAACAAACAATATCTGTCGTTATGCTGCGGGAAGAAAAATTGCAGAGATAAAGTACATTTTAACTGTGGCATCCAATTATAAAGGGTAAACTCCCAAAAATCAAGGATGCGTTACATACAGTAAATAACCCTAAAGAAAACTGGCTGTACGAGTGGTGATGGTGTGTTAGGTGCTAAGGAAGGTGTGATTCCCTGCCTCAATTTGCCATGTTAGCTGGACAAATATCAGATGTGTGGGGGAGATGGGACCTTTTTTAGTGGACATCAGCCGTGGTCAGACAAGGTTTCTATTTGTTAGTCTTCCTTTGGTATTGAGATGCGTGATGATGTAAATGAAGGAGAAAAATAATTGTGGGCCAGGATACCAAGGTAAATTTTTGAGAGAATAGACTCTCTTAAGAGGGGGAGGAAGGACAATAGTGTGTAATGCCAAGGGTTAAAAAAAAAAAAAAGATGATGTGAGGGATGTGCAGAAATGGAAGGATGAGAGGTTTGAGCTGAAGGGGAGGGGTGTGCATTAGCGCAGAAGAAACCTCTCTCCACTGGAATGCATAGAGACATTTCCTGCCTTATGTTTTGGTTTCTTAATAGTTATCTGACTATAAAATTAACCTACATCATTTAACGGTAGGTGAATGGCAGTTAAATTAACCCACTTTCAAAATAGAGCTTACCTAGCCCTTCAGCTCTGAGACAGCCTCGTCCCCAGGCATCGGGGCTGCAATCCACTTCTCTGCCTTAACCTATTTCCCAAGCAGGCAGCCAAACTGGTGCATCAGAAGCAGGGTTTGCTGCTCAGCCTGGCAGTTGACAGAGAATACAGACATGTATCAAACCGGTAATTCGTATTTCACGAGGCATTTTCGCACAAGAAGGTATAGCATCAGCATGTGGGGAATGCTGCTGTTAGGAGCTGTGATACTATTTCTATTAGCAGTGTGGCTTTGATTATCTCAGGCCCAATTATCTGAATCTCCAGGTTATCTGAAATGAGGTCATATCCCCTAACATCTGTTAATTACACCCAAGATACCCTCTGCTCTCCAAATGTCTTCCACTGGCCCCTCCCAAGCTTCAGCAGCCGGATTGTGCTGAGGGTTTTTGTCTCTAGCGAGCACTCTACCTAGTCACTGCTTTTGCTTTTTTATATCTATGCTGGAAAAAAAAAATAACATCCTGGATATTTGCAGACTTTAAAATCCTTGAAGACTTCTAGCAGTAGTAGACAGTGGCGTGTGTAGTGACGTACCTGCTGGAGCTGGGACCAGCAATGTCTGCAGAGACGGCGTCACCTACATTGGGGTTTTCTTCCGCCCCAGAGGTGCAGCGTAGGAGGGGAAGGTGGATTTGTCACAGCACAGCGTATCCTGCTCGCAAGCCTTGATTTACTGCAGATGAGTGCACCTTCGCTGGGGGCTTGGCTGGTTGCTGAACCACGGCTGACCCGTGTGTGCAGGCCCAAGGGCCGGGCAGGGAGAGCTTTGTCCCCGATTCACTGCGGGACGGACGGGGAGCCGACAGCGACGGGCTCGGGAGCAGGGAGGAGGCTGCACACCCACCTCACCTCGCGTCCACGGCAGCCTGCGTTCCCAGCTCGCACCCAGGACTGACAGAGACACTCAGAGCATCCCTTCCTGCTCCATATGACCAGTCCCTGTGGTTCATTCTCCCTTGCCTTAATTGGGTGCTGCTTTTTTTAAAACATGTGCAAAGCTGTGAAAATCTTTGTAAGAACTTTTTTTTTCCCCTGCACACTTTTGTTATGTGTCTTCTGGTGCTATCTGTTTTTCCATCTATTCTTGTCTTCTGGTGCTATCTATTCTTCTGGATCACCTAGATCAGGGAAGATGCTGAGTACTGCCTCAGAGAGAAACACTCATGGTAATTTATTTTTTTTTTTCCACCTTAAAGGGAAGATCCCAGATGTCCTTGATAATTAGAAAAATTAGCAAGGACAATTCTGGAAAGGCTTTGAAAGCTAGTGTGTAGAATAATGTTTCCAACATGATAAATTTCCCTTGGTTTTAAAGCAATAGCTCAGTGGTGAAATTTTTAATTAGTCATTAAATATTGTATTAGAAGTATCACAAGTGATGATAAACTACTATAGAATATGGTTGGATTAGTTACTTGAGGAAGGCGGGAGCAGAGGAAGCTGTGACAGGAATACAAAAAAGATAAACTTATTTGAGGTTGCTTTTTTTTTAATGTAAAATCTTTGGTTTGTTTGATTTTTATTTGGCTACAGGTGGGGAGAAGGTGATTTTTAATGTTTAACTACTTTAAAAATAAATGAACAAATAAAAGACACTACTCTGAAGGGTTAAAAGTCTGAATCTGTAATGGATGTCTGTTGTTTATCCAGTCAGCTGGCTTATTGTACAACCTGGATACCTTGACAAATACGTGCAGCTGACAAAAACTCCAACCAAACAAAACCCATCTATAACTTGTTTCTTCCTGCTTTTCAGTTGAAATGCAAGCTCAATCCATCCCCACGCGTGTCAACAAGGACAGCGTAAATTCAGGGGCCTTCAAATCTCAGCAGCAATATTGCCTTAGTTATTTTGGCTGTGCTTTGCACAACTTTGGCTTTTAATTTAGAGAAGAAAAATGCTTTTTCTCCTTCCTAGCTGTTACGTGGAGTCTCAGCTCTTTCTGTACTGCTTTTCTATTTTTTTTTTCAGTACAGCAAGAGAGAATTACTGTAGCACCCGTAGAGGTGTGAAGGGACTCATTCATCTGTGTGGGGAGTGTTAGGCATATTTCTGAGGATTGAAATTCAGGCATTTCAACTGGTACATCCAGTGTCAGCCTTTAATTGGGGCTTTGAGAGATGAGCTACAAAAACCTTGCTGCAGTGGCTTACATGGCTGTTTTGCCCATCCCCTGCAAGGGATCGCTGCATCCCAGAGCGGTGCCAGCAGAAGAAAATGTTTCCCCCCACCTCCACCTCTCAAAGCACGAGGTCTTTGCTGCAGCTAGAAGCAAAGATGGGTTTGAGCAAGCTTCCATGTGTCAAATGCAGCAGGGAAGATGCAACGTGGGTTGTCTTTTGCTGCCCGGGGATAATAATTTCTGGCAGAGAACTGGTAGTAGCCGTGGCTCTGGGTCTGCTGCGGTGACATTGGCGTGGGCTGCTTCAGGAAGACGCGGTGGCACCTCCTGCATCCGTCCAGTGCCTTTCCCTGCCAGTGTTTGCAAGCCAAACCTGGGCTGGCAGAGAATTAATTTCCCCCTTCTGTTGGGCGAGACACTCGTGTGTCTCTGCATGCAGCACCCCCGGCGCTGGGAAAAGCAAGCCCACCTTTGGCAAACCCCGCCACAGCCGCTTTCCAGCGCACATTTAGCACGCGGGATTCACAGCACCCCTGGGGCTGGGGTCAGCTCACCTGACTGCTGGCAGAGAGCCGGCTCCTTTTAAGAGTCTGCTCTCTCCTCCTTTATAATCCCTCAAAGTGGCATTTCCACTTGCCCTGAAAAATAAATGAAGTGGCTGAAAGCAGCGGGGCTGGAGGTGCCACCCGAGGGCGGCGAGGTGCGCTGCCTCAGACCTTCGGGTCAAAGTGGGCATGGTCACTGCTTTTAGTTAGTGGAGAGCATCGCTCGCAAGTTAGGCTTTCTTCTTAGTCATCCACCTTTCTCAAACCTCTGCTTTTAGCCAGATTTCCAAGGCACGGTTCAGCTTGGTAGGGTACTTCGGTGGTACCTGTGGTTTTGGGCGGTGCGAGGCAGCGCTCCACCACCTGGCAACAAGTCGGCAGCGTGGCAGCAGGAGAGGAAGGGGGAGAGGCCATCCCCGTAAAAATACCAAATTGGATTTTATAAGTTTATAGCTATGTTTTGTTTCTTTTACAGAACTATAATCCTGGTGCTTAGAGTGGTCTGAAAGGAACAGAAACACTTAGCCTTGAACTTTTGTTCTGCTGCTGCTTCTTGTGCCTCTGAGGTACAAAACATACCTGTAAACTTATAATCAATCAAACTGATGTTCAAGGGCTAAAAAAAGAAACCCAAAAAGGGCACAGGCTTCATGTACAATAGTGAGAAACTTGGGGTGGGCAAACCAGAAGATTGCAGTTGGCAATCGGCAGGTTTTCGGAAACTGGCTTCCCAGGTAGGTTGGTATGAACCGGTTGATTTCTTTCTATCTCTCTTTCTTCTCCTCCTTGCTCCCCCACAAAATACACTCTTGAACCACAAGCAGGCTGGGCTGTCCCTAAAGCTGTGTTTCTGGCATCCACAAGCAGAACAAGTGCAGTGTCATCCTGGTGCACCCAGAAAAGGGGAGATGTGACAACCCCACCAGTGGGTCAGGGGCACGGCAAGAGCTTACTCTGCACGGAGGGCAAAGCTCCTTGTGCTGCACAGGGTGAAATCCAGATAACTTGCCCTTTCCTTCCCATACTGTAAATCCTATGCATGTGCAGTCTATAGGTGTTACGGACAGACAAACCATTGCCTTCCCCCGACCCCATCATCCCCAACGGCATGGCCTTTGTTGGAAGCCCTGGGTCCCCCCCACCAAGAGCTGGGGGAGGGTTGACTTCAAACTCCGCTAAACAGTCGAGGCACAATGCAAACAAATGTATTGCAGCACGCAGCTATGCAAATAGCTTCAGAGCTCAGCACGTTTTCCCCAGCGCTAATTGCTGCACCGCCGGGGTTGCGTAGCAACAGCTCCGTTTGTGTCTCTGACAGCTCTGCCCCTTGATGCCTCTGACACCTCTGCAGCAGGCAGGGAAGGGGGAGAGAGCAGGGCTGCCCTGGGAAAGCTTAGAAGGGCGAGGAGGTAGCGAGGGGCTCAGGTGATCAGATTCGCTAGGGATGCCGGGGTGTCTTCTACTGACGCGTGTAGTGGGGCGTTGGGGCACAGGAGCAGAGGAGCCCCCAGCAGCCCCAGCCTTGTGTAGGCGGCTTTCAAGGCTGGTGGCCAGAAAGGGCAGACCTGCCCTCTCCCAGGCTCTGCAGGAAAGCTCACTGGCAGGTGGGCTGTCTCTCTCATCGCAATGAATCCTTCTGGGTACCCCATACGGGTTTGTGATTGTGTTTGCAGCTTGGCTTTAGGCATAGATGGTCCCCAGTAAGTTGCCTCTCCCTGGCCATAGACCTGTGGTAGGTTTGTGGCTTCTCCAGCCCTTCAGAGAGATAATGTGTTCCTCATGCACACCCAAAACTAAGAGAGCCTCCGCCCAAACCCTGTGGGAAGAGGTGAGAGTGGGCACCGGGGTGAGGCTGCAGATGGTATGGACTGCCCCGGGCTCCCTCGCTTGTCTGCTGAGCCCAGCAGCTTCTGCCGGGCTGACCTGTGCCTCCCGAAAGGCAGGCTCATCAGAGACAGGGATGGCTGCCTCCCGAGAACAATTTTTGCTCCTATTTAAAACCACATTCTCAATTCCTGTCCTCTGTTCGCCAGTCAGTCTTCAGCTCCCACTGCGCCTTTGCCAGAGGGCTGAGGATCCTGTCAGTAGCTGGCACCTTCCCCCGGGAAGGCACTTCGGCTCTGCAGTCAGCTCACCTCTCCTCTCTGATAAGCCACGTAAATAAATAGTTTCTCTGCAACAGTTTACGCAATCCGTAAGCAACCCTGCCTGAAGCCGTTGGGCACTTGAAAGAAACTCTTCTGCTACACCTGAGCATGAAACAGGCTCCTCTCCAAAACTGCCTTAAGCAGCGAGGATTCAGGCAATGTTGTGCCCATTGGTCTCTAGGCAAGAGGGTGGCCATGGGCATGTTTTATTTAGTAATAATAGCTGGAACAGACAGGAATGGTGGAAAATGCTGGGCAGCTACCAGGGCACACAGATTACTGGGTCTCAGGGAGCACAGAGCTGTGTTTGGGGGATCTGGGGATGGAGAGGTGCAGGCTGTGGTGCAGCACCCTGGGGGGATGGGGAGAGGAAGGACTGAGGTGGGACCTAGTTGTACTCCGAGCAGGGAGAGTTCTGACTCAGTTATCCTTGGAAACTGAGAAAAAGGGGATACTGCCTGCAGTGCCCAAACAGGGGTGGGCTGCAGAAGGCGCAGGTGAGCTCAAGGCGGGAGGTTGCAGCCTGTCTTTGAGCCAAGGTGATGCGAAAGCAGAGGACCTGCAGAAGCAGGTGAACTGTGTCGCTGAGCATGAGATGGGCCTTCTGAGGACAAAGGGCATCAAGGCTGAATGGATTTATTTCTTTTATCAAGCAGGAAAAATACTTATCTCTGTTTTTTAAATTTACAGCTTGACAAGCTGTGTGTATCTCAGATTGACTCCTTGGAGTACAGTGGGGCAAATAAGGTGAAGATGACCACCATGGCTCACACTTCAGAGGAAGAAACTAGTCCATGGCAAGGCAGAAATGCCACCTTGGAGCCTGTAGGACCAGGGAGCCCAGGTCCCCTCCGCTGTATGATCAGGACATGGGTCTTTTCCAGCCCCGCTCACCCACGCACAGCAGGCGTGACCTGCTGCCGCCTGCGTTTGGCATCACTGCTGCAAGGCGAGGAAGGGCTGTGCCCCGCCACTTTGACCCCTTCTCCCAAATTCTCTACGCAGACCACAATCTTCTCCCTCGCCAGGCTCTCCTCTTCTTCCTCGCCACCCACCCAGGCAACTGCTTTGTGCTTTGCCTATGCCATGGGCCCTTCCTTCGCAGGTGGTGCGAAGGTGCACCCGAAGGTGCCCTGGCAAGGAGGGAGTTGGCTGTTTTGCCACCATGATGGCTTCCCAAGGCTGCTCGGGAGCGTGGTGGCGGGGTGGGCTGCGGCAGGGCCACACCTCTGCCGCTGCCGTTATAAATTCAGGCTCGCTGGGGGAAGATGGCTGCCGCTCTTAGGAGCTGGGCTTGCGAGCAGGTAAGAGGAAGGCAACCGGAAAAAAAGTTGTACTGAGCTCTGCCTTTTCACAAAGCCCCCTGCTCCAAGCCCTCCTCTTGCAGGGGGGGTGAAAGGTTTTTTTATCCCCTTTGTTATTCAGCAGGGCAAGGGGAGGAGCTGGGCTGTGTAAGAGATCCTGGCTGACATAACCCTTCCCATGCAGGGCTCTGGAGAGCGGCCGGGTTGTACCTGTGCATTTTTATTTAAATTAATCCCAGGCATTGCGAATTGAAAGTTCATTGCTGCACCAGGTAGAACCAGTTGAGACGGTTGCTGGAGGGCGGTTTTTCTCGCCCGGGTGTAGTAGAGCACTCTCGAGGTACGTTGTTTATCGCTGACCCCGGGAGTACGTTCTGGAGGTGCCGGGGCACATTCAGCAAGGCGAGCTTGCTCAGCCTTTCCGGGTGGTTTTGGGAAAATCCTGCCCAAGAAGCCTTTAAGGAAAATGAGCGGCCGTGATTGAGATGCGAAGCCTCATTATCCTTAAAAATTAGGGCAAGCTGGAAAGCAAAGGGCTGGCTAGCAGATGCTCAGGGTTGGCTGCAACCTAGCATTTCTGGGCGAAGAGGAGAGCTGGTGCCACCTGGCCAGCCCAGAGCCCGAAGCGGTCCCTGGGTGCCTTTTGCTGCCCTTTGCAGAGTTTGGGAGCAGACCTGAGCCAGGGGAAAGTGGGTTGCTGGAGGTGCCTCCCCGGCGCTTGTCAGTTCAAAGAAAGCAGCCAGCAAGCAGGAAGTAAGCAGCAGGTGAGGGCTGCCCGGGGCAGCTCTGGTGCCCGGCTTTCCCTCCTCCTCCTCTCTGCCGATGGCTCCTCTGAGCTGGGGCTCTTCCTCCCTGTCCACCTGTCGAGCATGGTGCCTGGCAGCTTGGGGAGGGAAAACCTGCTCCAGATAAAGCTGCTTTTCTCCACCCTGGTCCCAAACCCTGTGATAAGCGTTGCCTCCCTCGACCCAGCTGAGCGTGCGAGGTTGGTGTCCAATGCTGCTGGGGGAGAGCAAGGCTGCAGGAGGGGAGAAATTACTTTCAGTCCTCCAGTTCAAGGCCAGGAGGTGCAAAGCGCAACTGTTAGTGCAAAGAAACCTGGTGTTGCTGTGCCAGGCAGCATGGGTGCCAATGCACAGCCCCTTCAGCGCGGTGAGGACTGGGTGGGAATCGCCTGTGCTGCCGTTGGGAACAGATACGATCTCGATAACAGCACCTGGCATGGCACTCCTGATGAGTTCATCCAAGCACTGGGTAATTATCCCTTAACTTCTCCGCCAATAAGTCCTAATTAGTTGCCTCTGCCAAGCAGGTAAATGATGATCACCTCAGTTTGAGAGCTTGCTAGTGGCAGTGAATCTATGCTGCAGAAGCACGCCTTTCTGAGCGACCACTGCACGTTGACAGTCAGGACATCAGCTGCAGAGCTGCTTTATTCCATGGCAGTAAATCAAAGGTCAGAGCAAATGGCAAGGCATCATGCCATGGAAGGGTGCATAGCTGCCTGCACGTCCTGCGGCCTGGGAGCTCGCCAAAATTTCTGCGCCAGTTACAAAGGAGGCTCAGATCTGCTCAGTTTGCCCTAGACCCATCTTCTGCCACCAAGACGTAAGCAGAATTTGAAGACTTACAGTAGTTCAAGATTTCTGGCATCTGGCTGCCCAGCTGGGACGCTGCTCTGCTCCCACCCAGCCTGGCTGTGCAGATCGAGAACACAGAGGTGTGCAGTCATCCTGGTGGGTCCCGGACCTTCTACACCAGGCAGTGTGCAGATACTAAATCTGTTTCTCACTGGGAAATTTAGGTTTGCTTTGAACATCTCACATAGTACCTGCACACCAGGATGCCCTAGACAAAAGTGTAATTATGGGTGCTCTGGCAGTGGGAAACAAAAGTGCAGTCCGTGTCCTGCCAGCAGTATGCGTATGTAAGTGTGTGTGCTGGGGACTGAAGGGATGCCTGCCAGCCCTGTGACAGCAGGATGCTTGATCTCACCTGGAGGTCAGGCAAATGATTTGCCTGAGTGGGAGGAGAAGGGTTATTCCAGTTTTGCAGCATAAACTTTTATTCCCTGGGACATGTTACTGATTGTTTCTCTCTTTGTCTCTCTAGTGAGGATGCAGCAGAGACAATAGCAATAGACTCTAACAATCAGCCGAAGTCTCCACTGGAGAAGTTTATGGTCAGACTGTGTACACATCACCAGAAGCAATTCATTCGTGTGCTAAACGACATATACACTGAAGTACAACCAGACTCTGAGGGCCAGCAGTTGTCTGAATCCGAGAGCATGGAGGCCTCTACTTGTGGCTCCGGTTGTAGCCAGCGAAGCACTGAAAATCGGGATAAGGGTGCTACTTGTACTGAATCAAAGCTCCCTTCTTCCTCAGACCCGGGACAGTCGGGGTCTGATGGCCCCCTGCATGTTACGGGACAAGCCTCAAAGCAGCCATCGGAGCTGAAGTCTCTGGACAGAGCAGAGAGCTCCAGTCCTGCTTTGAGAAGGGACTTTTCCGAGCTCCCCGTCACCAGGCTTCGTTCTGCTAGTCCAAAGGATAGCTTCACTCAAGGATACCTCAGCATGTTGAACTCTTCCTCTTTGAATTTCCATCATGCCGCAAAGAGCCTGGAAGGGCAGCAAGCTGCTGGACACGAGCAAGAAGCCGGTGTCAGAAAGTGTGAGGACAATAAAGAGCAGCTAGCAGGTAAGACTCTCGTGGAAGGTTATATCTCGGTCAAAGTGGCAAATGTGAACGGCAGTGAGGACAGCTTAGACAGCTGTCTAGGATCCCAAAAGAGCTCTTTCAGAGCTCTGTCAGAAGAGTCCTGGGATCCTGGCTTTGTGGTGACCCCCCCTCACAGAGCTGACAAAGAGAACACTTTGCAATGCAGCTCGAAAGCATCTTTGCACCAGGACTTAGACGCAAAAGAACAAGATGCGAGACCAAAGCAAGAAAACCACCTGCACGCCGTGGCCAAGGGCAAGGCAGGCTGCCACCTGCACCCAGCTGACAAGGGCCCGCTCGACAAGTCCAAAGAGGGCTGGCTGCCCACCGGTGCCACGCCAGCCACCCACCGGACCCCCGGTGGGCACCCCCGCGCCAAGGCAGCCTCCCTCAGATCCACTCGGAAGAGCAAGAAGGCGTCGGGCCTGAGGATCAACGACTACGACAACCAGTGCGACGTGGTCTACATCAGCCAGCCCATCACCGAGTGCCATTTCGAGAGCCAGCGGTCCGTGTCATCCCGCAAGACGGCACGGAAGAGCACTCGGGGGTACTACTTCAACGGGGAGTGCTGCGAGCTCCCCACTGTCCGCACGCTGGTTAAGAACTCCCGGGCAGAGGAGAGGGGGAGCAGCCCGGCACTACGAACAGAGACCCTCGTAAGCGCTAAGCCACCCCTGGTGCTCTCGGTGGGGGGGTCTGCAGGGACAGGACGGGAAGGCGAGAAGAGGGTTTCCCTGAGGCTCCTGGCTAAAGGGGCACCAACTAGCCGAGAAACAAAAGAGAGAGCTGAGCCGGGCTCCATGCAGCTCCGGGATACCCGGGCGCTGCGGTCGAGGGAACCCTCCATGGCTGTGCCCTTCTTCTCCCTCTCTGCTCCACCCAGCCCCCAGAAAGAGGACAGCTTGGCGGGTTCACCGCCCCCCGGCTCCCCTCCCGCTGAAGGCACTGTCCCCTGGGAGGCTGGCAGCAACCTGGGCTCCTCCGGGGATGGCAGTGGCAGCGGGCAGGCTGTCGATTTTGCTGCCCTTCCCGTCTCAGAAGTACCCGGCGGGGAGGAAGGTTGTCCAGGTTCCGATGTACAAACTGATTCGGACCTTCCCACTGGCCCAGAGCCAAAATCCCCCTTACAACCCCCCACCACCATGGACACAGCACTCCTGGTCCCTGATGGTGCCGGGGATCCTGCCCAGCTTCCAGGCGCGGGAGACACGGAGCCCTGTGAGCTGCATCTGGTAGAGCCCTCCCCATGCTCTCCAGGCCGGCAGGCTCCCAATGAGCCCCCTGCCCCCATGGATGGGGAGAGCCCTCCGGAGCTCCCTGCCAGCTTGCAGTGTGTGGATGTGAACAAAAGTATCGATGCTGAACCAGAAGCCGAATTACCGGGCATGGTGGGTGACAGCTCCCTTGAGCAAGAGGAGGCTCTTCCAGCCAGCACAGCCCTCCCTGAAATCTCGGAAGGGGATGCAGTGCGGAATAACAGCCCAGCAGGTGAAAAAGAGCCTGTTGAAGGGGAAATGCTGCCTGAACTCGATGACGCATACACTGTAGGGAAAGACTCCGTCTCTTCCAAAGACAGTCTAGACAAGAAGCGAAAGAAAGGCAGGAGAGTGCTTGTGGCATCGGACCGGCGTCTCCGAAGCCAGCAGTCCCAGTCACCTGCCGAGGGCCATGCTGAGGATGCTGGTTCTTCCAGCTCTGTGCAGCTTCCTTGCCTTCAGATCAAACTCTCCAAGAGCCCTGGTGCTAAGCGGATCAAGAGAGAAGTGCACCTGGATGGGGCAACATCTGTGCACTTCCCAAATGACTGCTTCCCCAACGCGCTGCTCAAAACCACCGAGGGGCCAGGCGCCGGGCAGGTGCCAGAGAGCATCGCTGAGCAGCAGCCAGGCGAGGAGAATGGTGTCACTACCAGACAAACCTATAAAAACATCTTAGCGAAAGAGACTGCGGCAGAGGGAGAAAATTCCTCTAAGGACGACCCCCCTGTTAACAGCAGCCAAAGTCAACCAGGTGAGATGCTAGAAATCAGCATCCAGGCTGATTCTGAGAAGAGAAGCATTGTCCTCCCTCCAGAGAGCAACACACCTGTGAATGATGCCGAGCAAGTGGATGTGAAACCAGACGATGCCAGCGCAAAGGATGAGGAGCGCTTCAACAGTGCCAGGGACATGGGCAAGCTGGAGAGCTATGAGATGGTGGCCAGTTCGCCTCCGTGTCCCAGCAGCAGAGGTGGAAGCAAACATCTTCCAGCAAAGGCTGCAAAGCATAAAAAGGTTGCCCTGCAGTTTTATAACTTAAGACATGCGCCCACACCTGTAGACACTGCAAAAAAGAGCACACCAGGGAAGGAGTCTATGCAAGCGATCCCCAAACTGAGGGATGAATGCAGTTCAGGGAATGACGACTCCCTGGCTTTGGAGGACATAGATATGGCTGACAGCAAACCAAAGTTCATGGAGTGGTGTGCTGAAGAGGAGAACCAGGAGCTCATTGCCGAGTTCAACTCCCAGTACATGAAAGTTCAGAAGGGTTGGATTCAGCTGGAGAAGGAGGTGCAGCCAACCCCCAAAGTAAAGAGCAAAGCAGACAAACTGAAAGAGATTTGGAAAAGCAAGAAAAGGACGCGGAAAAGTAGAGGGTCATTGGAAGTACAGAAGCTTTCTCCTGTCCAGATGCTCTTTATGAAGGCCTTTAAGCTGTCTGACATCTGCCAGTGGTTCCTGGAGACAACTGAAACAAGGTCTCTTGTGATCGTGAAGAAACTCAACACCCGTCTCCCAGGGGAGATCCCCCCAATCAAAGTCCCCATGCAGAAATATTCCTCCTCTAGTCTCTATCCCAGCTCACTGCAAGCCGAACGTTTGAAAAAACACCTCAAGAAGTTTGCAGCCACTACCCCGGCTCGGAATAACCTGAAGAACCAAAAGCTTTGGGCCCGAATTCGGGAGAATGCTGATAAAGCAGAGGCTGAAGAAGCAACCACTCCCAGACAGATGTCTCCCACCGACGCCGGCAGCGAGGACCTGAGCGAAGACAAAACCATCCAGCCTGTCCCCAGCTTGCCCACGCAGGCCAGCACCAGGATCCTGCGCAAGTACTCCAACCTGCGGGGCAAACTCCGAGCCCAGCACCGCGTGGTGAAGGCAGAGAAGAGGAGCGATGGCCTGGGGGACTACTCATCCCTGGAGAGCAAGCAGAGCCGGAAGAGCGTGTGCATCAACCCACTTATGTCTCCAAAGTTGGCTTTGCAGATCAAAGCAGATGCCTTCCCTGCTAAATCTCTGTCAGTGGATGGGGTGGGGAAGGGGCGGAAGGGGAAGGGCAGGTCCCAGGAGGACCCCTTGCCCAAAGCCGACCTCCAGCTCAGCAGGAAGAAGAGGACGCTGAAGGAGAGTGGGAGCATCCAGGAGCGGTCCAGCTCCTCCACCAAGGACAAACTGCCTGCCAAGAAGGCCAGTAAAATAAAGCATTCGGAGGTAAATGCGAGAGCTCCCGCCACCCGAAAGCAGGCTGCCATGGAGAGGAGCAGTAAGCTGGCTAGAAAAATGTCTTTGAAAGAGAAGAGAGCCCCAAAAAGGCAGCTGGAGAAGGTGCGGCTCCCCATGCGGAAAGGCAAGGAGAACACGAGCAGACGGGCTGTGCTGCCCCCCGGCCACGAGGAGCTGGCCAAGTCCCTGAAGCAGAAGCCCCTGGGGGAGTCCTCCACGCGGTCACAGAAGATGGCCAACAAGAAGCCCAGTGGTGGGAAGACCCTGACGAGGTCCATGAAGAAGATGCAGGAGAGTGGCGAGTTGCAGGGGAAGAGGAAGCTGAGGGCAAAAGTGGACTGTTCGCACAGCAAGCGCTTGCGACTGGACCCGAAATAGCAAAGAGCCGGTAGCCATGTACAAAACTGATGTATAGTAGTAACCCTTTACCATGCATTAACTAAAGCTGCTTTTATAAGCTGTAGCAAGCCTTTAAAAATCCGCAGTTAAAGGATAATGCCCGTGATTTTAGGCATCGGCAGATGTGTCTCGGACAGAGAAGAGGTCGGCCTGTCTGGCTCTGCTGTTCAGAAGGAAGTTTCTGCAGTTTGAACGTTCCTTGGGTTTTTTTAAACTTGGAACCAGGCAGTTTTAGTTAAAAGTACAGTGCCTTATTTATCACTTTAAAAATAAAAATAAGAAGCTCATCTGTGTGATTTGGAGGCTTGCATTTTATACTTGAGGCACAAGCACTTGTACTGTAGCAGAAAGAAAACCACCTTCGTGCACATGAAGTAGCTTTCGGCAGCCTTTGGGTGCACGCAAACATTTCCCTTTCCTTCAGAGTCCTCCTTCCTTCTGTCTTCTTAGTGGCATTTAACGCAAAACCAAAACCATTTCCCATCAGTGAGGGAGAGAAGGGCGAATCTGTCCTTTGTTGGTTCGTTAGTAGCAGCTGCTGGTGTCCCATACTGTTACCTGCGTTACAGTATTAATTAGCTACTGGTGTGTGTACTGCTGATCGCTGCCTCGCTCGCCCGTTGCACGGCCCGTGGGGTGGGGAGGTCCTGCTCAGGTGGAGGAGATGCTGCAGGTACCAGGCTGCTGCATCCTGCTGCCGGGCGGGCGCGCTGGGCTGTATCCGTCTTTATTTCTTGCTGGCTTCAGGGATGAATTGGTCCTGCTGTGCCCTGCTTTTGGACAGACCTCCTTCTCCTGTTTTGCTGCGCTCGTGGTGATTTCTGTGGTCTCTGACGGCAAAGCGGTTTCCGCAGCACTTGGCTGGAGGCTGAACCTCTTTCTTTTTGCAGGCTCAAGCTCCTTCTGATGTTGGTGCTTTGCAGCAGGGGAGACCTGACCCTCACCCCTTGCTCTTGCGTACCACTTGCCTCGCGCCCTCCTAAGCCAGGATTTGCAGTTGGAACAGGGTCGAGAGAAGGGACTGACTTGAGTTTATTTTTTACCGTAATTTGCATTTCACCTTTTTCCTGGCAAGTTGCGGTTGGTTTGTCCTTGCTTGTGTCTGCTGCTGTGGAGTCTGAAAGCGGCCAAGCCTCTGCCCTGTCCTGCACCACACCTTCGCAGGGCTGCTCTGCAGGCCTCTGCCGCACGTTTAAAGCCGGCTGGGGGGTCTGCAGTGGCAGAGCAGGGTCACGGTGCCTGGCGCCTCTGAGAAAAACCTGTTAGAAGTGCACGGAGCGCGTGGCTGCGCTGGCTCTGTCGGGCAGGGATGCTCAGTGGCTGAGAAGGGACTGGGGTGGTCTGCACTTGTGGAAAGGACCCACCTCAGCTGCTGCATCACCTCGGCTTCTCTTTAGCATTCTGCACAAAGTCCGTTTGTGTGAATCCCGATGCAAGCCTCCTCCCGTGCAGAAAGCAGCAGTGCCTGAGAGGGCACTGCGCGGGCTCTGAAGTCGCCCGACCTTTACAGGTGCTTGCTGGTCCTTGCTCAGCTCCTTGTCCCTGCTCAGAGCAAGGCTCTGGGGCAGGCCACGCATTTGAGAGATGCCTGCCCTAGGGGCAGAGGCTAGAGAGGGCTTGGCTGCAACTAGAATTGCTTTTCTCGGTTGACATTGAGCCCCCAGATCCCAAAGCCCATGGACTGGAGGTGGGAAGCAGATAATTGTCTTTAAATCTTTTGTTCTCCCCATTTAGTGCAGAGGATGAAACGGGGCGTTTGAGATTTGCACGCCCTTCGCAGAGCACCTCTGGCTCTCACGCAGGTATTCCCTTCCCCCAGTGCTGACGCACACGAGGCTGCGGCACATTTTTCTCTTGCTATGAAATGGCTGATTTAAAAAAAAATAAATCCTTTACCTTTCCTTTGAATTGTGCTAGAATAAGTTAACTCTCGGAACAGCTAGGAAGTGATTAAATCTAGCCTGTCAGTCCCTGTACAGATTAATATGAAGTTATCTATTACTTTAATTTTTACTGCATGCATTAAATATGTCAAACATTCCATCAGAAAATATTTAACAGCATTTCAGGAGAGGTGTGAGGCAGGAGGGCACTGATGGCAGTTGAATAACTGATCTGTACCAGGTTGTCTTTCCCTTTTGCTTCCTCATCCGTACTTACAGTCCTCTGCCCTGCAGCTGGGGCAGCCTCTCCGCAGGGATGCAGGCCTGGGATTTCCCCTCCTTTCCTTGGGCTGGGCGTGCGTGTGAGCACCCCTCTCACATCCACTCCTCATGCTGCTCCCAGCACCAAACCCTCTTTTCCCATCCTTCAGAACCCCTCTTTCTCCATCCTTCTCCATCGCTCCGGAAGCGCGTGCGCCAGGCTGCGCGTGCAGAGCCGTGCGGGGCACCACACACCAAATGCTCCGCGGGGCTTTCCCTCTCTCTTGCTTTCTGATTTTTTTAGCCGCTGGTAAATGCAGGCTGTTCTGCTCTCCATCTTCCATGCTTCTAGGAGTGGGAACCTCATCAGGATAAAAACCTCGACAAAGCAAGTAGAGATACTTTCTGGATGGGATGCTGCTGTTCCAGCCTCCCGCTGCCCTTCCTGCGCCCTGGGCTCCGCCAGCAGCAGTTGAATCAGCATGGTGAGAGTGGGAGACAGCAGGCATCACACGGGTCTGGGCGTCTGTCCCGGTTCGGTGCATGCTACTTGGCTTAGGCAGCAGTGTGCTGAGGTTCCCGGCAGTGTCCCTGCCAGGTGTCAGCTCCAGAGAGGAATGGCCAGCCCCTGCCACGGGGAGAAATCAGACATGCTAAAAGGACAGATGTATTCCTCCCACCCCTTTGAATTTCCAGCCTCGGACTGTAGTTTTCTGTCATACCGCTGTTATTTCAGCTCAGTTGGATGGAGATTTCCTGTGCTGAAGGCAGGTCCCCTTGGGATGGGACAGAGCCCTGGCAGCAGGTGCTGTAGGAGTGGCAGAGCTCTGGGAGAGAGCGAGGTGGCACTGGCCACGCTGGACAGTGTGCAGGCAACGTGGGCTGAGAAAGCGCCTGCAGCTTGTCTCGGGCTCCGATCGCCTCCAGCCAGCAGCTCTGTCCCTCCCTAGGGATGCCAGAGGTGTTCAGCCAGCCCTGGCTGTCCCACGGTAGGTACGGCATGTCCTGCACAAAGTAACACTCACGAAATCTGCGCAAAGAGCCTCCTGACTTTTAACAGGAGCCAGGCTGTGCCTCACAGGTGTAAATCTGAATTTCTGCTCCCTTTAACAAAGAAAGGCAGAGAGTGTGGTTTGTGTTGTGATGGGGCTGAAGAGAGTGTTCTGGGCTGGGCTTGGATTGTATTCTTGTCTTCAGAAAGCAAATGAAGATAAAGCAAATAATTCTGAGGGGTTTTTTTCAAAGAAAAGCATTTTTAAATACAGTTGCCCCAGACTGTGCCTGAGATCACCCCAGCCCAGGTGTGTGCTGCACGTCCCCCATGGGCCCCTGGCTTGGGTGGGCAGGTGACGGAGGAGAACCTTGGACACCAGCAGGGACAGGGGACCCTTAAACCCTGCTCGGAGCTGCTGTGCTCTCTGCCACCTCCTTTCCTCCCTTATTTAAAAAATACAATTTAGAGGAAGACTGGAGAGATTCTCCTCTGCATCATGCTGTTTGTGAGGAGCTGGCAGGGAAGTTTCCTCCCACAGCTGCTGTGGTGGGTTTAACTCGTGTGGGTGGTTTTTACGGAGAGCAGGTGGGTTTGCTGAGGGACACATAGGGTGAAGCCATCGCCTGTGGCTGAGTTATTGCAGCAAGCACATGGGCATGACCTCTCCAGCCCGCCTCGAGGTGGGAATATTGGTGCTTTAGTATAAATTATCTGAATTTCAGATTTGTGCAATTCTTTGGGTGACCCCAGGGGAGGATGCCCCAGGGGTGAGGTAGGCCAGGGGTGGCCGTTATTTCTAGAAGAGCGTTAAGGCTTTCTGCTCTGAGGAAACCTCCAGCTCCTTGCCGGGCTCCTTTCCTTGCTGTCGCTGCTCCAGGAGATGCCGTCTTCGTCCCCTCTGCCTCTCCGTGTGCATTCTCCACTTGACACCAGTAGCAGCTTCCAGGTCTTGCTGACTACACGACCTGCCTTTAATGTGCTTTGCACTTGCTTTTGTGAGTGCTTTATTTTGGAGCAGGAAGGAGGAATGCTGTAATGTGCTAGAAAATTGAATTTCAATTTAATTTGCCAGCAAGTTAAAGGGTCTGCATGTGAGGTGACCACCTGGCAGGGTGGTATTGCCTGGGTAGCTCCATTTTCTTTATCAGTGCGCAGATGTTTGAATTTTTTCTCCTTTTTTTCCTGACCAGTCCTTGTGTTGCATTACTCTCTTCCCAGTTTCCTCTCTCCACACAGCCACAATTCAGGTAGAACAGTGCACAAGAGACACGAAAATAGAGATAATACCATATCTATGACCTGTTGCTCATTGTTAATGACTTGGGACACGCGCTACTCGTCCCTGTTTGTTCTGCAGCAGGCAGAGGTGAGCTGCTGAGGCACGGCCCCTGCTTTAGAGTGAGCCTGTTTCCAATAAACGCAGCTTCTACGCAAGGCAAGGGATGCACAGGGAGCTGCAGAAGATCTTAATAAATAGAAGGAAATGAGTAACGAGATTTATCGCCTTGTTCCGCACGGGCGTGGAGTGCTTTTCTGCGTTGTGCAGTGCAGAGCTGCCCACTGGCACGACCACAGTGCCATCCTCAGCTCCGCAGCCTCATTGCGCTCCTCCTCCTCCGGGCCACCCCGCAGCTCCCTGCTCCACATCCTCAGCCCCGATTTCAGCACAAGTGCTGCGTCCCACGAAACAGACTCCTCTTTCTGTTACTTTGGCTTTATTTACCGGCCACTTTCTCATCCTATTCTTGAAACTAGTCTCCATCCCAGCTCCCTGCTCCACATACCAAGAGCAGCATCTTCTTAGCTCCGCACCTCCACAGATGTCCCTGCTGTCCTTTTACTGCCGGCCCCCCTCTCTCATTTGCCTGGTTGCCTTTTCCTCTCTCATATTGTCATCAGCAGCTTTGGCTCTTCACACTTCACGTGTGAGCCATCTCACCTCACCTTCAGGAAGGGCTAAGTTTAAGGGCAGAGTCAAAATTTATCTGTCTGGGGTCTGAGAGCTGCATCAAGAGAAGTTTGAGCCCTGGATGGCTCCTGCTGTCTGTAGCTGTTAGGTTCCTGTCTAGCAGGAACTGTGCTAGCCCCAGAATGGGAGTCTCCGCTGATGGGGTGCGTGCAGGGTATCCAGGTGTTTATATTCACCACTAGTTCATCACTAATGAGGTCCTTTTTCGCTCGTGTTTGCTGTGTGCAGTGGTGTTTCTGTGTTCAACTGCCAGCGCGTCAGTGAGACGCATTTGCAGAAAACCTTCTCCAAAGAGCTGTTTAGCTGGCACTGATGCTTTCGGCAGACTTTCCGCCGCATTGCTGGTCATCCTCCGTGAGCCGGAAGAGCGGGATGAACTTGTCCCCGCTGCTCTCTGCATCCCCGTCCCTCCCGTGCTGGGGGGAGCCATGCGGCGCTGGACCGAGTGGGCTGGTGGGCTGCCCGAGCCACTTTTTCATGTACAGGTGAGCAAATCTGTGGCTCAGCCCATGTCCCAGCTGGAAATGCTGATGTTTCCGAAAGCTCTGCCCCTAGTAACCTCCCAGGAAATAGAGACGCAGTCTCAGAAGGACACAGATGTACTGCTGCCCTGCTTTAGCTGATGGACAGTTTCCCTCTCCAGCTCGTGTTCCTCCAGCCTGATAACTGCATTCCCAGTTGAAGGCAACTGGGAAAGCCGCGTTCCTGGCCGCCTGCGGGCATGGGCAGTGCCTGGGGCAGCAGGGAGGTGCAGGCTGCCATCCAGCTCAGACTCTTGCCTTTCCACTGCTGGTTGTCGCCCCAGGGTTAGACGCCAGCCAAGGCGTCCTCGGGTCCCAGACGGCCTGGAAGCGAGGCCGGAGTAGGCTCCCAGGAACACCGCTGCAGCTTTTCTTGTAGCGATAGGTTTTTTGAGCAAACCGCGAGGCTACGATGTCCCTGCATCATGCACGTGTGTCCCCCCTCCGTGTGTCGTAGTGTCCGTTCAGCCCATCCTTTAGCTTGGTGGTTGTGAAATGAATCCATCTGTTCTAAGATGTTCTCAGGAGTTCTTGTTTGTATTAAGCTCACCCCTAGGCTTAGCAGAAACCACAGTCCCCATCCTTCCTCCTCCCCTTCCCGTGGACAAGCCCTCTCTTTCAAGAGCACTTCCAACCTCTCCCCAAGGGGCGGTGGCGGGGGGCAGCTGGCGGTTTCAATTCAGGGCATGTTGGCAGCTTGGGGGGCAGCCAGAGGAGCTGGGATGCGTCCGGCTGGCATTTGCTGTGTGGGTCCGGAGGCTGGGTGGTCCCTTGGGCTGCGTTGCTAGCCAATGTTTTCTAAGTCTGTTTGTAAGAGTACCTAATTTTAAAATGAAATGTGAATATATATTATGTGTAGGTGCCATGTAAGATAGTGTTGTGCTAGGCGGCAGGATGCTAACCTACTTTTTAAGCTTTTTTGGGGCAGGAAAAAGCATTTTTCTCTCTCTTTGTGCTCACAGGTCTAATATTGTAAATAGTTTTTTAAAATATTTATTTCATGGGCTTTCCACAGGTTCTTGTTCTGACTGGTGTGTCGGTTGGTGGGGCTGTATCGCCCAGCGTGCCACAACCAAAGGGCTGGCTACTGCGGGGTGGGGGACGGGACGGGGTGGGGTGGGGGCGGTGGTGGTGTGTGGTTTGTTTTTTATGTCACATCAAAGTTGAAGCATTAACTCTTTTCTCTTCATCTCATGTTGATGATGTCAGACCTGGCCGATGGCCACGGTCCCCCGGGAGGCGGCGAGCTCCCATGGCCAGCCGGGATGGCCGTTCCCCTGGGTGGGGGGCACTGCAAGCAATAAGATTTGTAGTAATAATGTCTGCATCGATGGCAGGGGCTCTCGGGGCTCAGGGCCAGGTGGGAATAACCCCACTCCTGGCGGGGGCTCGGTCCAGCATGGTGGGGGAAATCTCTTGGCCTGGGGATGCCCAAGGAGGTGTGCCCAGGGATGCAGGACGTGGGGGCTGCTCTCACCCCCAGGGAACCCCCCCAAAACGGCTGAGGTAGGGTAGGTAGTTACCAATAGCAAACTCCCGCTAGCAAATCACTGCAGCGAGCAGCTGCCTTCGGGGCTCCTGCGCTTCGTGCAGGTATGGGGAACCCCAGGGAGCACGCCGCTGTCGCCCTTAAAATCCCAGTACTGGCTCCAGAAGGTCGTTTGCTTATTTGCTTACCATTCTGCAATTTTTATTCTCCTTCTAGGGAGTCCGAGGTCAGTTGGCTTTTTTTTTTTTTTTTTTTTTTTAAAAACCTCTTTTTGCCTAGGAGTGTGTACTGGCCGTGCCCCTCCACCCCAGCATCAGCAGGATCATTGCTGCTTTTATGGTGGTGGGTCCCTGACTTTGGAGGGTGGAGCGGGGAGTTCTGCCGGGTCCTGGCTCCACAGGACCCCTTGCCAGCCCCATGCTTCCTTTGCCCTGGAACAGGTGTGGGAAGAAAAAAAAAAAACAAAAAACAAACAAACAAGGAAAAAAAAAGGCAACAACAGCCCAGTACTTTTTTCTTCAGATGCTCAACGTTTAAATATTATCTCCACCCTGATGAAAAATGTTTTTCCTTCATCTGTGTTTGCTTCCCTGGGAGAGTTTTGTTTCTCTGTTTGTTTCTATATGAATTTTAGACACTGAGCTGAAAAGTCCTCCTGTCCGGTACTGTATGTTTGAGCCTAAGCAATGTGAACTGTACAGACCAGCGGTGGGAAATGGGAGCCGGTGACTGGGAGAGCCGCGGCTTGGGACCGTATTCCCGGCTGCGCTGGGGAGTGGGAAGTACTGTGTTGCCAGTTGGGAAAATGAACTGTCTGCTGTGAATTCTCGGTTGGAAATGTGGAGAGGGGTTTCCATTAGATAATGTTTACATACCTCACCTGATGAACCTTTGAAAGTGTATATATAAAAAAAAAGAAAATAAAATTATATTAAGTTGCTTTAAATCAATATGTATAGCTATAAGAGCTGGGTCATTTGAACTTTGAATATGTATTGACTCTCTAAATGTTGACAATTTGTGAACTCTGTGCTCCTGTCTTTTATTTCATCCTAGCCTATGGAAGAAGTTGTGTTCTTGTTCCAGGTAAAAGGTCCCTGACTCAGATCTGAACTCCCCAAGGATTCCCACCACCTTGTTTTCTTTTCTTCCTCCACTGTCGATATTCACCCTATGAGCTTTCTAAAGGTCCGTATTTTATTGCAGCTTATTAAATGTTTCTTTGATATCAACGCTTGTTTGGTGTGGTAACTGGCCAAGGGGTGAAGGTGAGCGAGTGCACAAGGAGGGCATCAGGCTGACACCCTCCAGCTGGGACCCTCTCAACTCTGGAGGGGATACAAATGCCCGGGTGGGATCTGAGTGCTCCCATGCCGGTGTCTGGGCAGGTGGTGCCGCAGATTTCTGTTTGTGGCACAAACAGTGCAACCCCTCAGTGCTGCACTTCCCCAAGGTGCCCGATTTTCCCCTCAGCCGCTCCATCCCCACAGCAGGCATCCGGCCCTTCAGCTTCTCATGCTGCCCCACGTATGACCCAGGCAGTGATGGCTCCTTTTGCAAGGATAACGCTGGCTCTCCCCAGCGAAGAGCCCTCGGCCCAGGACTGCATGTCCCGGCACCACCTGGGCAATGCTCTGGTGAGACGAGGTGGCTGGGGCAGCTCCAGGAGTAGCAGGTCATCGCCCACAGCAGGAACAACCACCTCCTCAGCCTGTGCCACCTCCTCGTATGCCCAGCAGCTCTTGAGCACCAGCTGCTCCCTTCTCCCCTCCAGGAAAGAAGAGGCCAAGCCTCTGAATGAATAAATGTCATGTTCACATGGAAGACAACATAGACAATACCAAACATCTCCTAAAACAATACAGCCTCTGCCAGCCGAAGGATGCTCAGCGCCTCCCTTGCCAGCCTAGTACAAACCAGCGTCTTCAACAGTGACACACACAAACCCCACGGGCCAAACAAAGCCACCGTCATTTTCCTGCCCAGTAGCATCTGTAAACAAAAAGAAAACATCATTTGTTGACCCCGAACATATAAAAATACTATAACAAAATGAAATACAAATATATATTAGAATCTGTAAGTATTCTGTATAAAGAGATACTTTAGCGGTTAGCTTACAGCAAGAACAGAAACACAACACAACCAAGCCCTGGCCAGGCCACGGGCAAAATGAGACGCGTCCCGGCTCCTCTGTGCAGCAGAGGGGGCTCCTGTGGAGAGGTTTGTGGCAGAAACACATCCCCGGGGTGGTGGGACTGTCCTGAATGCGGTGGTGAGCAGGGATGGTGACGGCACCCATGGAGCCTGATGCACCTGGCAGAGCTGCCCAGAGCCCGGCCGCAGCTGGTGGTGCAGACCTGAAGCCGATGAGCTGGAGCAGTGAGCTGGAGAGATCTGGGGCTGCAGGCCCGGCAGGAGTTCGTCTGCCCAGGTGATGTGGTGACGTACTGTCCAGCTGTGTGGTGTCCCACGTCAGGCCTCCACCATCCTTGGTGGAGGACGCAGAGGTCGGGTGTGTCTGGTACTCCAGCACAGGCTCCTCATGCTCCCACACCAGCCCAGTGCATCCACTGCAGGCTTCGAGGGGTGCCTGGGCATCAGCACCCAAGTCCAGGAGCTGGCAGGACCTGCCCCGGCAGCGATGTCAGCTCCAGGCTTGGGCATCTCCCACCAGCCCCAGCACCCCCAAGGCTCAAGCCCCAGCACTGGGCACAGCAAACCCACGCCCTGGCTGTCCCAGCAGCCTCCTGCCCTGGCTCAGTGGACCAGAGGGACATGGGGCACCACTGCTGAGCTGCAGAGTTCCCCCCAGGGCTGAGCCTTTAGGAAAGGGGCTCCTGTGCTGCCCCGTGCAGCTCCCACCTCTGAGCAAAGCCACTTGGCTGTCCCAGCCATATTTGAGACCCCTCCACATTAATAGCACAGTGCTGAACCCCATGGCACGGCTGGCACTGGGACCCCCCCCCCCCACAGACATCTGCGCCCCACTGCCCGTGCCCCTGCTCAGCACGCCTGGGACCACCCTGGTCCTGCTCCACCCAGTGTGGCCCTGATGCCACCACAATGGGCTGGAGTCATGCCCTGTGCACCCCAGAGCCCAGCTAGCAAGCAGAGCCCAGGGGTGCCACCGGTGGGGCAGGCTGCAGCCATGGAGCTGGTGGCATTAATTGGGGTGCTCTGGCAGCAGGAAGCTCCTTGCTGCAGGTGCCATTGGGGTGATGGCAGATCCTCAGCAGGGAGGCCAGGGCTGCTGGAGGAGAGGACAGGGAGCAGGATCACCAGGACCATAGGATGCCAGCTGCACCGCCCAGCCCTCTGCCAGCCCTGGCTGGCCATGGCCCACACGGGCTCTGCCACGTCTGCTCCAGTCTCAGGTGTTGGAAAAGCCCTCAGCTCACCCAGCTCGTTGCAAGGGACAGAGCTGCTGGGGAGGGGACACGCAGGGGACGCGGGCACTGCTCTCCGTGGCTGTGGGGTTGCGCCGGGACGGAAGGCAGAGTGCTGCAGGGAGCAGACAGGGAGCAGCTGGGCAGAGCGGCTGCCATATATCCATACATCCGTGTAGCTGCAGTTCTTAAAAAATTCTCTATCTACGCATTTGCTTTGTTTGTGGCGGTTTTTTCCCCCGTTTCTTTTCTTTTTTCCCAACCCTCCAGATGCAACAGCTCTACCCTCTGCCGGGCTCCTCCAATGCAGCTGCGGTTCAGGAACATCCAGACAGCAGCACCACAGCCGCAGGGCAAAGCAAGGTCCTTGGCTCCTGGGGGGGTCCCTGCCAGCCCCCTGGCTCTCTGGGGCCGGTGGCCGCTCACAGGCACTGGCTGCAGCCGCACTTGCTGGGCTTCTCCACCTCCTCCACGAAGGTCGCGCCGTTGCTGCACTCGAAGGCGTATTTCCTGCGCCGCAGCCGCAGCCCGGTGCAGCAGCCGGTGGCAGGGTCACCACAGGACCCCCGGCACTCCACCCAGGCCACCGGCCGCGTCGTCTGGCAGATGGCGTAGCCCCGCTGCACCTGGTAGTAGTCCCGCACCGGCTCCCCACGGCACTCCGGCTCTGCAGGACAGTGATGCTCAGCCCAGCGCCCTGGCGTGGGGCTGCCCACCCTGGGCACCCGCCGCCCCGGTGCCTACCTTGGTCGCAGAGGGCTCCGGCGTAGCCGCTGTGGCACTCGCAGGTGGGCTGGCCACCTGGGGTGAGGTGGCAGTGGCCATGGACGCAAGGCCAGTGGTAGCAGGGGTCAGGTGGCTCAGCAGGCTGGTTGCAGAGGGCACCTTGGTAGCCCTCGTGGCACTGGCAGCTGTAGGAGAGGGCGTCGAGGGGCAGGCACAGCCCGTGCACGCACCTGCGGGCACCCGGCACCATCAGACACCTGCCAGCACGGCACGGCACCAGCACGCACGGCCCACCGGCACTGAGCGGGGCACGGCACAGTGCCAGCACAACCGAGGGGGCGAGGGCACTCACTTGTGCCCCTGGCAGGGGCCACCGCGGGGCTGGTCGCAGTGGGGCCCATCCCAGCCGGGCTCGCAGTGGCAGACGGGGCCCTGGGCCCCAGCGGGCTGGCAGATGCCGTGCAGGCAGTAGAGCTTGCGGCAGGGCTCGCAGCCCGGCACCACCCCCGGCGTCATCCGTGTCTTGGTGAAGTCCTGCAGCTCGTTGTTGATGTACAGGTTGCGGATGCACCCGTGGAAGCTGGTGCCGTTGAGGAGCTGCCAGAGGCGGAAGGCGGCCGAGTTGACATCCACAGGCATCCCTGAGGAGAGCAGGGCTGTCAGCATGCCTGGCTGCCCCCCGCCATCTCCCCCAGCCCCTGTCCTACCTCCCACATAGAGGGGGGCCTCGCTGTTCAGCGTGTAGTGCTTGCCCGAGTTGTCCATGGTCATGGGGCTGCCACCATCGATGGAGAGGTTCACCATCTGGTCGAAGGTCACCAGCTCCACAGTGTGGAACTGCCCGTCATTGATGGTCTCGGCACTGGCAAGAAGGGCTGGGTCACCAGGGACCCCCTCGCAAGCTCATGCAACGGTGATGCCGGTCCCTGGCGAGGGGGAAGGGGTGGCAAGTACCTGTAGATGGCTGAGCTGGGGTGGGTGCTGGGGTCGTAGCTGACCCTGACGTGGCCCTGGTACAGCTCCACGGCCATGTGGTCACTGTCGCCATTGTACAGCAGGATGCCGTTGTCTTCAGCTGTGGAGACCTGGCAGAGGGAGAAGTGGGAGCCCACATCCCCGTGGCAGCACCCCCTATGCCACCGTCCCCAATGCCCCCATGCCCCACCCCCAGCTCTCACCTGCAGGGTGATGTTGGCCCGGGGCCAGTCCTGCAGGTCGGTGAACTGCAGGTACGTGTCACGGTCCACAAAGTTGACGCTCAGCAGCTTCTCACACTTGGGGCCGCCGAAGCCAGGCAGGCACTGGCAGAGAGCGCGGGCGCCCCGCTCCACACATGGGGCCCCGTTCTGGCAATCAGCTCGCTCGCAGAGGCCGGGTTGGCCGGTGGCACGGGGTGGCATCTCACAGAGCTGGCCGCTGCAGGGCCAAGGGTGCTGCTAGGTACGGGGCTGGGAAAGCGCCCTACATGCTGCCCATCACCCCATGGGGCTCTGACAGCACCCCCATTTTGGGGTCCCTGAGGAGGCTCTCCAGCCAGCAGCATCAGATGGCTGCCTGGATTCTGAGCCCTGCCCTGGCACGCTGGCTCGTCCCAGCCTCCATCCCCAGGGACCCACAGCCCCAGCCCCACTCCTTCCTCTTGCACTGGGATGGATGGATGGACAGACACACGGACGTGGTGGGCAGGACTGGTCCCTCCTGCACAGTGACACCATCCTTGCTATCCCCAGTGTCCCCGTCTCCCCGGCAGTACCTGTAGCCCTCGGTGCAGAGGCAGGAGTAGCCGTTCACCTCGTCCAGGCAGCGGGCGTTGTTCTGGCACCGGTGGTCCTGGCAGTCATCGAAGTCCTCGCTGCAGTTGCTCCCCACGTAGCCGGGCGCGCACTCACACCTGGGGCAGGTGAGGGGCTCACAGCCGCCCCTTCCTTCCCCCCTGTGCTGGTGGGAGCCTGTTCCTCCTGGCATCCCCCTCCCCATGCCCCCTTGCCAGCCTGTGAGCTGCAGCCCCCCAAATCAAATCTCCCCCAGCAGGCAGTCAGGAGAAAGCGGTTTAGGGAGGTGGGCTCACCTGGGCCCCTGACTGGTAGAGACGCAGGTGGAGCCGTGCTGGCACGGGCTGAGCTCAGTCGAGCAGAAATCAGTTGGCTGCTCACAGAAATTCCCTGCAGGGCAGAAAAAAGGGTGCCAGGGGGTGCCCAGCAGCTCCGGGACCAGAGGGGCAGCCCCGGACCCCGCAGGCTCAGCTCAAGGCAGGGAGCGGACAAGCCCACAGCTCACACTGCCACAGGCACAGGGCTCCACTCTGCCAGAGGCAGCTCACCCCAGCCAGATAGCGAGGGCTTCCCAGGGCACAGGGGCTCAGCTGGGTATACCCAGACTCAAGGCAGCTGGGCCCAGAGGAGCCCAGAGGCCACAGTGATGGGCACCAGGAGCAGGCAGAGAAGTTATTAGCCCTCACTGGTGGGAAGGGAGAAGCACTGGGCACATCCTCTTGCCAGGCCTGCGAGGTAGGGGGCTGGCCAGCCCTCAGTCTGGGTACCTGTGTAGTGGGCAGGGCACAAGCAGGTGTAGTTGGTGGCGCCGGGCATGCAGGAGCCCCCATTCTCGCAGTTGTGCTCCTTGCAGGGGTCACTGGTGGCACGGCAGCTCGGGCCCTCGAAGCCTGCTGGGCACAGGCACCTGGCAGCGTCAGGGGGCAGGAAACGGAGTGTTTTGGGGTGGTTCTCCCAAAAATGCCAGCACAGGATCTTGGCGCAGAGCATGCATGCATGCTAAGAGGCTCCAAGGAGCGTGATCCAGTGCCTCCCTGCTGAATAATGGGTGCAGGGGAGGGTGACAGCATCCAGCCCCATGTGGAGCGCATGGGGAGGATGCTGAGTTGCCACGACAACGGGCTGAGAGGCCACTCAGCACGGGGGCCAGGCAGCTGCGCAGCCCACCTCCTCATCCCCAGCCTGCCTCTATTTTCAGCCGCTAATTGCACCCTGATTCCCAGAAAGGCCTGGAGCATTCGGGGTAGCGAGGGTGTGGGGGCACAGCAGCTCCACAGAGAGCGGCAGCGACCCCAGGGCCGCATACTACCCCATCCCACACAGTCAGCCCTGCTGCAGCAGCTGGATCCCAGCCCCAAATCCTGCCACCCTCTGCCTCCCCATACCTCCCGTGGCAGTGGGCCCCCCCTCTCCCCACCACACTTTCAGCCCAGGAGCCTGCAGGGCTGGGGGCATGGAGAAGCAGAGAGCAGGCAGCACGGGCTGGGGCTGCTGGGTGAACGCGATATCCCAGCTACCTGCCCCAGGGAGCACGCAGGAGGAGAAGGAAGCATCAGGCTGTATCTCTGTGGGATGCTGGGGCTTCACATCACTACCTGAACACCCATCTTCCGTGGGTTCCTGTCTGGCACTCACCTGAACCCATCCCCTTGCCCCTCCTGGGGCTGGCAGGTCCCTCCGTTGGCGCAGGGGTTGGAGGAGCAGCCGCTGAGCGCCACTTCACAGTCCCTGCCCTGGGGAAAAGAAGGGGAAATGGGAGCGAGGAGGGTGCCACAGCACCGTGTCCCGCTCCCCCTGCCCCATACCACTTGGCCAGGCACCACAGTATGCAGGGGGTTCCCGCAGGCAGCGAGCCCCCCTTCCTGGCACTGCCCCCTTCCCCGCTGCAGGGATGGGTTCCCCCGGGCTGAGGACCCCTGGGACCAGGGTACCTTGTAGCCACTGGGGCAGGTGCAGCGGTAGAAGCTGAGGGGGTCGTTGTGGCAGGTACCCTGGTTCTGGCAGGGGCTGGAGAGGCAGGGGTTGCACTTGGCCTGGACGCTCAGGGCGGGTGGGCCTGCAGGACAGGAGATGACTGTCAGCGTGGGGAGTGATGGGGAGGCGTCCATTTGTGGTACCGACATGGGTTGCACAGCCCCAGCCGCAGCTGGGAGCAGAGCCTGCCCTGCCAAGGGGCCGGGCACCAGGCAATGGCACAGCCATGTGCTTGCTTGGTCACCAGGGACGTGCCACCAGCCAGGTAAGGGGGCAGAAGCATGCCCATTCTCCTCCTTCACAGGGCAGCTCAACAGATGAAATGCTGGAGTCCTCCAGGCTCATGGAGCATCCCTCTACTGGCCACGGGGCAGGAGGCAGCCCAGCTCCCTGTCACACCTGCTGCCCTGCCTGAGGATGGAATGGATGGACACAGACAGCAGGGACACCTCTCACCTTGGCACTCAAACTTCTTGGCAGGGGTGGTGAGCAGCAGCTTGCCTTCCATGTCAGGGGGCCCAGCGCAGCGGGCGATGCCTGGCTCCTTGTACCCGGTCTTGACCCAGCTGGAGAGCCAGCGCAGGTTGCAGCTGCAGTACAGGGGGTTGGCCCCGATGGCTCTGGAAGGGGAGCAAGGGCAAAACTGCACTCACTGCCCCACAGAGGGAACCAGGCTCAGAGACCTTGGGACTGGACACAACTCTGTCACTTGCCCGGGCTGCCACGTGATGGGGAGACCCAGCGCTCCTCCATTTCTGGACCCACCAGAGGTGCTGCCCACGGACTGGGGCACACAGCCCCACACCGCTGCCCAGTCAGACCACGCTGCTGCCAGCCCCACAGCCCACACAGTGTCCTGTGGCTCCGTGCTGGGGCTTTGTGCTGCCCACACAGACATCCTCAGGAATTCCTCTCCAGCACTCGGGCAAAGCTCCCTGGGCCCAGCAGAACCCAGGCAAAGCACTTTGAGACTGTGCAGCAGGAACAGGACCATTGCACAGGAGCGGCGGGGCCCGCCTGGGCTCTGCCACACAAACCTGCAGGGCAGGGACACAAGAGCGGGCTGCTGGGGACGAGCAGTGGGTCATGGCCAGAGTGGGGACAGCATCGAGGGAAAGCAAGGAATTGCTCTGAGAGGAGGAGGAGGAGGAGGGAGGGCTGCTCTGCTCCGCAACAGAGCAGGGCAGGGAGCAGTGGGTGATGTGGGAGGCTGAGGGGCTGGATGCCTCTTTGCATCCTTCACTGCAAAGGTCAGCGGTGATGGAGGGCTGGTGCGACCCACACCTGTGACGAAGGAAGGAGATGGCAGCCCAGAAGGGACAGCAGATATGCTGGGGCTGACAAACCTGGTCCTACAGCACCAGCTGGTGACACAGCTCAGCCCTGCGGGAACCGGCAGCACTGGCTGGCAGCAGCAAAGGCAGCACTGCACTTCAGCAAGGGAAACTAGTGACAAGCCAGGGAAGACCAGATCGAGCAGTGCTGCTCCCAAAAAACACAATGAGGCCAGGATTGGAAATCAAGATTCTCTCCATGGGCTGGAAAAACAGCCTGAGACACCCAGGATGCCAGAAGCTGGACCAGCCACCAGCAGGCGGGTGGGAATAGCTTAGCAGGGGCAGGGAAGGGACCAAAAAGTCACCATGAGCAAAACTGAACCTCCACCCTGGGCAGCGGGTATGGGGCTGTGCTCCTAGGGTACAGGCTCCCTCAAAGAGGGGCTGAAACACCGCCACTGGCAGGAGGATGCTTGATGACAGGTTCGTTGCTGCAGGGATGCTAACGACACGGTGGCATGGGCCAGAGCAGCCCTGGCCAACCCACGGCCCTGCCAGCACCCTGCATGTTATGGGACCCTGGGGACCTGGTGGGGGTCCACAGCACCTCCAGCAAGGACCACAGGGGCATCCCAGCAGCACTGAGAGGCTCAGCTGCACACCCGGATCTGAGGGCTGAGCATGGGGAGGGCAGGCACGGCACGGCACTGCCCCACAAGTGCTGCCCCAGGTACCAGCCCACAGAGGACGATGATACTCACAGGTGAGACAGGGAGGTTACATCTGCGAAGATGCCCTCGGGGAGGCTGGAGATGTCATTGCCATGGAGAGACCTGCCGAGAACAGAGGGTTCTGCGATGCCTGCAGCTCCAGGGTGGGCAGCAAGGGCTGCGGCCAGCTGGGCTGCCCCTACCCCACAGGTCTAGCTGCGGGTGGCAGAGGTGGACCCCACCACAATGTCACTGTTGCAAACGCACCATCGGCTCCAAGAAGTCGATGCATCTCCCTTGCTCCCCCTGCAGCCTGCGTACCCCGCCCGCCTCTGCCTGCACCCAGCTCCAAGCGGGCACAGGGGACACAGCCAGCAGCGTGGAGGGGCCGAGCGAGGCTGAGAGCAGGACTACGGGCAGGTACTTACAGCAGCCGCAGGGAGCGGAGGCCCTCGAAGGCCAGCGGAGGGATGCACTGCAGGGAGTTGTAGCTGAGGATCCTGCGGAAGGGAAGAAGGAGGCAACACAGCACTGGGGGCACAGCTGTCTGTGCGGCAAGAAGACCACTCTGGGCTGCATGCTCCCCCTGTGTGAGCTCCAGCTCAAACCACAACCTCACCCAGCTGGAGCGGGGAGAGCTTAGTGTCCCCAGCGCCCTGCAGTCTTTGGGGTCCCCTGGGAATAGCCCCCCGCAGCTTGGCCAGGCTGCAACCCAGCATGGCACGTCGCAGGGACAGCACTTACAGGGTGGTGAGCTGGCTCATGTTGGTGAAGGAGGAGTTGCTCAGGGAGCTGATCTTGTTGTTGCTCAGATCCCTGGAAAACAGAAACCCCTGGGCTTGGAGCCAGCTGGGCCCTGTCCCCCATCGCTGCTCCCCGGCCCACTCAGCTGCAATAGGGTGTGAACAGCAGCACGATGCAGCCTCCAAGGAGCAGCAGCGGTCACATAGGGTGATGGCAGCAATGCCACTGTCCCCCCTCTGCCCCATGTGCGCACCCAGGGGCTGAGCATCGCTGCCAGCTAGCTGTGTTCCGGTGCAGAGGGGGGACACAAAGGGACATCAGGGGTCCCTGCCCACCCGGGGTTAAGCATCACAGGGACAGCGCCGGTCCTTGCCCACAGGTCACAGCAGTGGGATTGGCTGCCTGGTCTCCTGCTGCTGGCTACTTACACAAGCTGCAGGTACTTGAAGGTGGAGAGCTGCCCCGGGACCTGAGTGAACTGGTTTCCATCCAGGTAGCTGCAAGGAAGACCAAAAGCACCAAGGAGTGGTGAAGAAGCAGGAGGTCCCTTTCTCTGCCCTCCCGTTTCTCATGCACAGACACCCTTACAGACTTTGGGCTGCGAGGAGCATCTCCAGCATCACCTCCCTCCCGGCACCCAGGGTGTATGGGGCTCTCAGGGGACCCCAGGGCTGGTGGGGAAGCCGGTGTGTGAGTGCATTAGCAAGCCCAGGAGCTCTGCACACAAGTCCCCAGGAGCAGTCTCCCAGCAGCCTGTGTGTGTGAGCGTAGCCAGCCACGTGCTGCATTTACACATCCGATGTGAGCGTGGGCGGCCGTAACCATTCCCAAGGCATGTGTGAGAGAGAGCGGAGGATGCAGAGAGGAGGGGTGTGCGAGACAGCGCAGGGGTGTGAGGGGGTGGTATGCATAAGCACATGCACAAACAGTGCATACCCCCCCCCCCCCCCCCCCAGGACTTGCTGCTGTTCCCCAACCCAGACGGGCGCAGAGCCCCTTTTGCAGCGATGGGCATCATGGTGCCCGCACATCCAGACCTGGCATGGCTGCCTGGGTGTCTCCCTGACACCCATGGTGACTGGTGGCTGACCCCTGGCAAACCACATCCAGTTGCTCGTGTGCTCGGAGCTGGGATGGTGCACATCTGCCCCAACACCTGCAGCCCCACAGCAGAGACCCCCTGTGCAGCGCCGCAAACTTGCTGGAAACCAGGGAAAGAGCCTGAGCAACCGCCCACCACTCACAGCTCCGTGACGTTCTTGGGGATCCCCTTGGGCAGGGCCTTGAGGTGCTTGTTGCTGCAGCGGACGACAGTGTCGAGGCAGGTGCACTCCTGCGGGCACTGGGGCCGGGGGACACAGCTGGTCTCCTCCTGACCTGCACCAGGCACAGAGAGACACAAAGTCACCAGAGCCTGGGCACTACGTGAGGTGCCTTGTGCCCACCTACGACTGCCCCCCTCCCATGCTGACCATCTCTCCTCGCCCCAAAGCTGCAGGCAGCCTGCTTGTGAGGAACAGTCCATCACTTCTGCATCCAGAAATCGCCTGCCCCACCAGCATGGATGCAACCAGCCAGCTCAAGACTGCTCTGATTTTCACCATTTTCAAACAAAAATGCAGTCCCAGGAACAGCAGAGACGAGGGCACAGAGGTCAGCTCTGCAAATCCTCCTGAAATAACCTGCACTCGTCTCCCAGACACGGGCTAGAGGGAGAGGTGCCTGTCTTGGGCAGCCGGAGAAGCCGGCATTGCTCCCCCTTCCCCGCTGCGGCGCTGGGCTCCGTGGGAGAGGCGTCCCTGGGACAACCGTATGTTATCTCGCACCACCAGGAAAGGCGCAGGATGCAACCCTCCAGTCTTTGACGTGGTGGAGGAGGGAAAGCAGAAGAAATGATGAACTGTTTGTAAATATTTTCCAGAGGGCTCAAAAAGCTGTTCTAAATTTAAGAAATAAATAAAAAAAGGCTTTTCTCTCAACATGCGCGCTCTCCACCTGCTCCGTCTGTCCGGCTCCAGCGCGTGTGCAGGGCTGGGCAGGGAAGGGGGGAAGGAGCAGGATGAATCCCAATGGGCTCTGCCTACACATCTGCTACCCCCACACCCAGGGCAGAGGTTTGCCAGTAGGGACCTGTCTACATATAAGGGCCACGCAGTTCGGAGGGTGCAAACGCCTCTCCTGGCTTCAGAGCAGCCTGTGGGTATTTCAGTGCAGCCCTAAGGGCTGGGTACCAGGAAGGGAAACACATGCATCCTTACGGGAGAGTATTAATGGGCTGAGGGACCCCTTGAGCTATCGGACTCAAGGACACTGCCAGACATCTCAGGAGCAGGGATGGTGCTAGGACAGGGAGTGCGGCGCCGGCCCAGGAGGAGCAGCCCAGTCCCCTCTCACCCCCAGCGCCGCGGGGCCCGTGAGTTACCTTCCTCACACCTGAAGTCGGGGAAAGCCACGTCCTGGAGCGGGATCTGCCGGAGGAAGTCGGGGTTTTGGCACCGCGGGTTCCCCGTCACGATCTTCCTCTTGCGCAGCCAGTCCCCCAGCCAGGCCAGCTGGCAGTTGCAGTTGAAGGGGTTGGCAAGCAGGTTCCTGCACACAGGAGGCAGCGCGGGGCCATCACCTGAGCAGCCATCAGGCAAGGGGACTCCCTGCAGCCCCCCACCGTGATGGGGACAGCCTGGGAGCATCCCGCCCAGGGCCCGAGACATACAGTGTGGAGAGGGACTGCAGCGTGTCGAAGGCGCCCGGCGCGATGGTGCTGATCTGATTGTCGTACAGGGAGAGCAGGCGGACGTTGCGCAGCCCTGTGAAGCTGTCATTGTGGATGCAGCTGATGCGGTTGTTCCTCAGCATCCTGCGGAAGGAAGGGGATGAGGGTATCTAGTGATGACCCTGGCACATGGCACAGGAGAAACCCACCTCAGCCGTGCCTGGGCTGTGCCCACCTCGCTGCCGGGCAGCAGGATGAGCCTGAGCCAGTCCCTGAGCAGCAAAAACTTGTCCCCCCAGCTCTGGATATGGCCAGTGGATGGGTAAGGCACTCCCAAGCTGGCTCCACAGTGATGCAGACAGCACCAGCCCAGCAGGGCAGGGGAGCAAGGAGCAGGGACATCCCTGTCCCTGTGCCCAAGGCAGAGAGGGGACTCACAGGGTCCTCAGCCCATCCAGGCCCCGGAACATGCCGCTCCGCACGGACTCCAGCTGGTTGACAGTGAGGTGCAGCTCACTGACGGAGGATGCCCCCTCGAATGCCCCGTCCTCGATCTCCGACACCTTGTTGTTGCTGAGGTTGCTGCAGAGAGGGGAAAGCTGGCTGGGATGGGGAGCTCTGCCCCAAACTCATCCTTAATTCTGCCTCCCCCAGGTCCCACCAAGCACTCTGTGATGCCCAGTCCCTCGGGTCAGGACATGCCCCACATTTCATGCGCCAGGCTGCCCTGGCATCAGGACCCCCATGTGCCTTCCCAGCCCCCGGGTACTCCTAAAGGGGCTGTGCCTGCCTGATACTCACATTTTCTTCAGATGTGGGAGTTTCTTGAAGATGCCAGTGGCCTCCAGGATGGAGATTTCATTGTTGTTCAGGCGCCTGGGGTGGGCAGCAGGGAAAAGAGCTCAGGAGATGGCTGCAAAGGGCCTGGCACAGACCAGACCCTGAGCCAAACCCCAGCACTGACGATGCTCCGGTTGCAGGAGGGAAAGCAGAGTGGGAGGGAGAAGGGTCTTACAGCTCGGCCGTGGACTGCGGGATGCGCTCTGGGATCTTGGTGAGCTTCAGGTTGGAGCACTCGACCACGTTGGATTCGCAGCGGCACTTCGGGGGGCAGATCACGTCACTGTTGCACTCGCTGTTCAGCTGGTAATCCTCCGTCCCTGTGTGCCAGCAAGGGCAGCGTGGGCTCCCATGGGCAGAGGCACGGGGGCTGCACCTGCCCTTCCCTCCTCTGATTCTCCCACCCTCCCAGTCAGGCTCCATCTTTTTCCCATCCCAGCTGCAGCACACATATCACTCCTCTCCGTGCACAAAGCAGCTTATCTGCAGGGATATTTGTCCTGGGTACAAAGGCTTCTGCGCTGCCCGCCCCCCTCTCCCTGCCTGCAACCAGGGATGCCTCCGTGCACATCCGGATAACGGCACAATGGGAGATGCTGCAACACATCCCAGTACCCAGCACTTTTCATGTCGCAGCACCTGGGAACTCAGCAACCAGAAACGATGGGAAATGCAGCATGGTCCTGCTGGGTCATGGCAGGGCTCCAGCACAGCCACCCCTGCAGACAGCCTGGCCGAAAGGGCACCCTGCACACACCCACGCACACATGCGTATGGCTCTTCCTCTTACCTGGGATGAAATACTGCTCTTTGGCTGTGGAGGAAAAAAAAGCACATCAGCACCCTGAGCACACAGACACCAGGCTGGGGAAGGGCTGAGGACAGCTGTGCCGCAGCGTGCCCACGATGGGGACGGGGACGGCTCTCACCTGAGCAGCGAAACTTCTTGCTCTTGATCTGGCCGATGCGCTTGTTGGCCAGGCGCCGGGGGCTGGCGCAGCGGGCGCCGCTGGTCTCGACGGGGTTGGCACGGAGGAAGTCTGCCAGCCACTTCAGGTTGCAGTCACAGACGAAGGGGTTCTGGGCCAGGTGCCTG
>JAAGAY010131835.1:0-61745 GCA_011801015.1 Ardeotis arabs
TCTAGCAGTTTCCTACAGAAGCTTCCACCTTAGGCCCCCCCTCACTAAACAAAACCACAACAGAGGGCTCAGTGGCTGACTGAGTGCAAGCCCCTGAACAGCAAAATGCACGAGGATTGTGCAAGGCAAAAATCAATGTGGTGATGGAGGAGCAGCACATCCACCTCGTGCTGGCTGTGTGGAGAAATGATAGGAAGTGGTAATGTGCAAAGGGACTGTCCCCTTACAGCTGAGTACAGATAGATTAACTCAATGTAAGGGACCCCCTTGGTGGGGGGAAAGCTGGCCTTTGAACCACCCCTAGCTGCGCCTGAGTCTGCCGGTGTGACATGGGAGCTCTGGGAGCACAACAGGGCTAAGGGGAAGGTGCAGCTCTGGGAAAACCGTTACTGCATGCTGTGCTCCTTGTCACACCAGGCACGCGCATGAAGTTCTTGAGCTGAGGGACTTCATCAGGATGTGGCTGGAGGCCACAGCTGGGAGCGTGTACTGCTCAGAGCTGTAGGTGATTTTGCAATTTGTGGATATGCTCTCTGAAGACGTGTATCGGACCTGTGCTCTGCTCCTCGCAGCACCAGCTAGCAGAGCCCAGGGTAAAGCAGGCAGAAGCGGAGTGGGCTGCAGCTGGCAGATGAGCCAGAGGAAGCTGAGGTACTGCATGGGGGCATCAGAGCCAAAGCACAGGCTGTAAATGAACAAAGGCGATAATGAGGCAAAGCTATCTCTATCTCTTGCCCTTACCTTTAAAAAAACATTTGTCTCTGGCTTTACTTGAAGGAAGCTTGGGCTTTCAGGAAGATCCTGCCTACAGATGTCTGTGCCCAATTAGGATATTGCTCAATGGTGGTTATTCCAGCCCTAGCATGTGTGAAGTATGAAGCAGATCTTGTGATTTTGTGTCTCTTAGGGATCTTCTCTTTTTTTTTTTCTTTCAATTCCAGTTAGCAAGGCAATATATTTAAATTAGTTTGTTGGACAATAGTCTCCAAATTGATTGTTTAAATCATGGCATTGGACAAGCTCTGATGTACCCTTTGAGGAAACCTAAGAATCCACGCTTCAGGGGAGACACTACTGCTTGCTCCTGTGTGCTCTTCACTGCTGAATTCAAAAATAGGTGAATTCAGCAGACACATTTGCTGGCTTGTGTAGAGAATGGGAAGCGAAGGGGACTATATTTCTTTCCTAGTATGAACACTTGCATTTCTGACACAGCTGGGAACAGAGCATGCAGCCCTGTGAAGGCACGGCTGAGGCTCAGCTGGTTACTGTGCAGGTGGGCTACATCAAACCAGGTGTTTGCATGCTGTGCTAGCAGTGTGGATGCACGTATCCTCTGGCACCCTGGTCACAAAGTTTTTTACTTCCAAGCTCTATGGATTGATGTATTTGGGCTGAGTCAGGCTTTGAAGTCTTTTAAGCCCTGGATTTATTCTCAAGCCAAACAGATGTACTGTTAACACAGTTTGAGCTGTCTGGAAGTACAAGCCCACCTTCTGTATCCACAACTAAGAGCAAGAAAAACACACCTTCTGCTACAGCATCCTAACTGGCTAGAGGGAGGAATACGTTGCAGCTGGAAGCAGAGTAAGTGTGTGAGATAAGAGCAGAAGACAGGAGAAGTTGCCTCTTGGAGGAGTGGAAGCCTCCAGCCAGTGCTTGATGCAGCCTTTGGAAAGGCGTGAACTGAGCCTTGCTCAGCTCTGCAGGACGCTGCTGGCAGGATATTGCAAAAGCACCGAGAGTCTGTAATACAGCAGCTCTGCAAACTGCCAGTCCGAGGCCTCCTTGGAGCAGCAGAGACAAAAAGCTGCTTCAGTTTCATAGATGCTCTGGGACAGGATGCCCCCTTCCAGCACCGAAATGGCTGGGTGCCCCAGTAGGCTGTGCAATGGGCAGGCCAGGATTTGTTTCTTGCTGAGCGTAACTGTGACATAATGTTGGTCCCCAAGTTGTGCATGTGGTCAGCCAGAGAGGTTCAGAAGCATCTGACCATTTTGCCAAGTGACCCTTCCGTTTTCAGATTTGCATCTGTCTTTCCTTTTGAGCTTTCTTCATTTTAGAAACATCTGTATTCAGCGTGATATTTAGCCTTTGTTTTGCTCCCCGTGACTCAACCGGATGCACTTCAAACTTGTCAAGGAGACCAAGCCAGTGAGAAGATAGAACATGGAGAGGGAATAGAGGGCAGCTAAGAGCACAGCAAAGAGCCAAGGAGGAGAAATAAGTATGCAATCCCGTGCCAGAAATGTATTTTCTTATTCCCAACTGAGGAGATTTTTTTCAGTAACTACTGAATAAGCAAGCTGGTGCCATGGTAATCAGGGACACATTTGACAGCAACATTGTCTGTGGTTGCGATCTTTGATCTGTGTTTGCAGATACTGCTCACAGCTGTGGCTTCTACGTGGCTTCTGATTTGTGACTGATTTCCTGTCTTTGGATTGGGGGTCCCATCTCAACACACACCCTAATTTGTGACATTTGTTCTAATCTTTCAGCTGCTCCCTCCATAGCGGAGTGCTGCGCAGTTGCCTCTGGCCTTTTGCTCCCCAACAAGCAAATTCTTGGCAGTGCATGTGTCACAGCCAGGGACTTGTTCCTACGGCCTGGCCTAATCACTGCCACAGTGACAGTCTTATTGGAGATGTCAGGAGAAGACACAAGGAGATCACCCAGACTCACAATGACTCACTGTAAGCCCAGTCTTGTTCTGCCATAATGTGGGTGAGGTGACCTCCATGTGGAGATGATGACAAGGGAAAATACTTCTCAGAGGGTTAAGGTGAGATCAAGAGCTGGAAGTGGGAGAATTTGTACCCACCAGCTGACCTTATGAATCCTTCCCAAGTTAACAGAAGCTGTATGACTAGCCCCTAGGCTTAGGGTAGCACTCAGCCCTGACAAGGCTTGTTTCACACCACTGTGAAGTTGTGGAGTCAGAAGCAGCTGTGGGTGTGAAAATCTTAACAATACTACTCAAGTCAGATGAGTCAAAACCTCCAACGCCCGGTGTCCTGCACTGTGAGTGGCTCAGACATTTCTGAAATATGATGCTAAGCAAGTCTGGATGTGCTCCTATCTGAAGGCAGCTGCTTATTTGACTGACAGCTTCCTATTGACAAACTTGTAAACTTATTCCTTATCCCAGGAAAGTCTTGCTCTAAGGGAGAACCAGCTGAAATTCCCCATGAGACAACCATTGTAGCCATTTCTTTGCCAGTCTGATGGATGCATTCTTTTGCTATTCAGGCAGTTCTTTCAGTGGCTAAAAATACTGTAGTTCCTCTGATTGCAGGATTCCTCTGAGCATCTATTTTTCAAGCAAGCTCAGAGCTGTAGCTTCTCCCACCATACAAGCTGGTTGACTGGCTCTGATGTGGTTTGTGGTTACGTGTAGCATTGCTCATGTGGCCCTCCTGTGCTTTTGATTTTCTGAATCACCAGTGAGTGCGCTTTCACAAGCAAGTGTGAACCTTGCTCCTGAGATGTGTGTAAATACCATGGAGAGGTACTGAGAGGGTCAGCTTCTTGGAAGAAGACCTGCAGGGTCTGTGCCTACCGGAGGTGTGGGTGTGGAGTCTCCAGGTGCTGCTGCAGCAGGCACTGTGGAGCCCAGTACTACCGTGCAGCCGCAGGAGGCACCCAACCAGGCATAGGCCTTGCGCTGACCTGCTGCAGACTCCAGCTGCTCGCCAGTATGGGATGAAGCTCCCCAGAGTTAGATGGTATCCACTGGGCAGTGAGTAGTTACTGGGGACTCCAGTCTCATTCCTCAGTTGCCAAATAATCCCCTCTCCATTGACAATTTGATGCAATGCTTGAATCTTGAAAGATTCAAAGAGTCCTGGTGTTGACCTGCCTCAGTGCGGGGGCTTTGCGGACAGTTGCTCTACTGGTGCCAATGCAGTGTGTCTTAAGCAAATAAAGAGCAGACATTGGTGTCCCAAGCTTCCAATCATGACATGTTGATGGCAAATAGGCCAGGCATGATGCTGCCACTAGAACATGGTGTTGAGTCAGTGCATCTTCTGCTAAAAGATGGCAAAGCAAATGACAAAGTAAACTTTGTGGGAGCACTAGTTTCTCTAAATTGCAGGTCAGGTACATGTCTGTGTCAGAGCCTGGGTCTAGTGGGTGCTGGTGTAGTCTGGAGCTACCACACTGTTGCTGGTCCAAACCCTGTGGTATCTCAGACAGACGTGGGGTGTCCTGTTTTATTGGGCTGTACTAGAGCTAGACACCACAAGGAGCTGAGTTTACTTCATCTGCAGAGAAGTATCATGAATCACACAGGCCCAAGAGAGATGCCACTCCTGACTTAGCAGAATGATTATGAAAAATGTGGCACAGCTGATGAACCAAGATGCTATTTAGAGAAGAAGATACCTAAGAATGGAACTGCTGCACAATAGAGTCTTCCCAGCACACTTACAGTAACTTGCAGGTTGTCTGAATCTCTCTGGTGTATGCATGCTGCCTTAACTGTGTCTTGACTTCTCTGCTTGAATGCTGCTGAGCTTACAGCAGCAAGCTAGCAAGCCAGCTAAACCACAAAGAAGAGTCTTCAACAAAGCATGACCCTATTAATCAGCAAAGCAAAGTTTCCCCCCTCCTCTGCTGAACCGTTTCATAGCCAGAGATACAGCACATTGTGTTGGTAATGGTAGTTGATGCACAGGATGTTTGAGTGGTAGTGGCAGGGTGATAGGAAAGAGGGTGCTCTAGATGAGAAGGTGACTGCAGCTCTGCTCCAAAATGGCACCCAAAGAAACAATAACTGCTCAGTGAGAGGCACAAGCAGAAGGAATCGTGCAGTTGGGAGTGAGAAATAGAAACTGGTGGTTGAAGTCACCCAGAATTGAGACTAAATCTGAGAAGAGCTTTTTTATGAAAACAGGAATGTAATTAAAGCTCTTGTTAGAAAGGTGAACGTTTTACTATGTAAAGATCCTGAGAAATTTCCCATAAAACCTTTTGTCTTGGGGTTTAGTCTCTTAATTCCTTCCTGCTACTTCTGTCCGAAGCAATGTGAAACAATACTGTCTTTTGGAGAGGAGGTAATGCTAGCAATAAAACTCAGTTTCTGATCCTACCCTGACAGATGCAAAACAAACTGGAGCATACTGCAAGCATCATTACAAGAATCTGTCTAGTTCAACAGATCTTCTGCATAGGAAGTGATATTTTCCTATGGTATTTTCCTCCTGCTATTGAGTTCATCATCCTCTGCTGTCTCCTTTGAAGAAGAAGAAAAAAAAAACATACTAAGTGAATTAGCCAAATCCTTGTAGCATATCCAGGATGGACTGCAGATAGGTGCTAGTCAGCTTGCTGAGGTTTCTCTGCAGTACTTTATGTCACTAATTTTGGGTAAGTCAAGCACTTGTGAGGCTCTTAAATAGAAATTTCAAGATTGTGTTTGTGTTCTTGCCATATAGATAGCTGCCTGAAGCTCCTACTGGCAGATGTGATTTGGAAGTGCAGAGACTTTGCATGCTTATAGATCACATTTTGAGTTTGAGTCTTCTGGGACACAGGCCTGAGCCATGTTCAGATCCACGTCTCGGGGCCTGGCCCATTTCCTTTCATCGCGTTGTGCAATGATGCATTTAACTTCCAATATCAAAGACTGGCGGTGCTGTGCAGCTGTCTGAGAAAGGTCACCGAAAGCCAGAGGAGTTTCACAAAAAACATAGATGAAAAGTTGACTCAGATTCACTGAAATGAACAAAACTCTTCCCTTTTTCTTTTAGAATTATCTGGTTTTTGTGAAACTTGCTGGTTTTGCTGTGACCTTTATCTTTTACTCAGTCACAAGAGACTTTGTTTTTGCATGCACGTGGAGTAGGACTTTAATACAGACAGAGTTAGCATCCTGTGCTCGATGCTGCAGAATGGATTGAGATTTCCTGTGGCAATCCTCTCACCAGTGGCTCCCCTTGCCAGCCTCTGCTGTTGCTGGTGCCACTGAGTGGGAGGCTTACAGCTGGTGGTGGTGGGTGTTGCTTCGATCCAGCATCTGACTCTGGTGACCTGGCAGTATTCCTGCCTGCCTGGGTTGCCTTGGGCTGTGCTAAGCCATGTGTGTGCTCTGGCATCATATCCAGAATCCTTCCCTTCATCCATGCAGAGTGGTGAGGAGGCACCTCGTCAGTGATTTGATGCCATCACACCAAAGTTTTTCTTGCCCACCACTGACCAATAAACATTCTAGAAGATAAAAAAGAGCTATGGCCTCTGTATGAGTGGCAGTGTCCAAGGCCATTCATCAGCCTGGCCTGAATTCAGAGGACTTTGCTGGCATCTCTGATATCCAACTACAGTGCCAGGCAGACATGCTGTTAGCATTTCTTGTAGCACAGTTCAACTTTTCTGTGTGTAACCAACTAAGTAAAATAGGTGCTTGGTATCTGATGGGGTGTCAAGAAGGTGCTGGTGTAGAATAGAGAGCAATATGAGGTTGTGATGCCCTGGATATTTCTGGGGAGGGGTAATATTTGAGCTAAGAGATCAGTCTCGGGTGATTTTAGGATGCTATTAATAGCCTGTCAAGCATAACACCTTGCTTTGAAACCAGCAGCTATTGGGTGTGGTGGTTGATGGCCTGTATGTGGGTTGGTGGTTCCTGCAGACACCACTGAAACCAGTGCTCTTGTCTTGCAACTGCCATCTTGAGAGAGAAGTTGGGGGCATAGGGGATCCCTAGTGACACTGTGCTGCAGATAAGAGGGAATGATCTCTTTAGCTGGATTGGTTTCCAAACACATCTGCTTTCCCTTTGAGAAATCCCATATATAAGTGAGTCATACATGACTAAGTTTGTAAGAAAGAAAGAGGCTTTCTCAGGGTGGGGTACCCTGGCCATCAGCAAAATGACATTCCAGTGCTGTAGGGGAGCTTGGTTCTGCCCAAAGAGTGTGATTTTTAAAGAAAAGTGAATTCAAATGCTGGTTGCAGAGTAGGCAGTCCATAGTCTTATTTCTTGCTGAAAAGTGATTGTTGGGCTGCTTGTTTTAGTGTCATCAAGGGCTGCCAATGACTGGAGATGAGCAAGTTCCCCAGCTGCAGCTATCCTAGCTCAGGAGCCCTGTGCCTGTGGGGCTTGCTCACTCTTTGACTGCAGTGGTAGCCTAGAGCTCTGAAACACTGTTACAGCTCCAAGTCCAAGTGGTTTTTATGTCCTATAACCATTGCCATCTCTCTAGGGAGACCCTGCCTTTGTGCCGCTCCAATGAGAAGTGAGTGGCAGTCACCGTGCCTCACTGTAGCTATGTAAAAGGAAGGGAGCTTGTCTAAGGCATGTGGGTCACTTCAGCGTCAACAGAAGTGTAAAATCCCTCAGGGATGGTCCCGGTATCACCAGACTGAGCGTAGCCTGATCAGTCTGTATGGTGTGATTGGGTGGATCAAGTCTAAACACATGTGAACATCTGTCTTTGTTTTCTGTAGCTTTGAAACCGGATGGGAAGCTGGGAGGAGAAGGCTGATCTTGATAAAAATGTGAATTTGGGAGCCTCTGGTAGTATTTTTGGAAGCCTGTGAAGAAGGTACAGTTTAAATTCCCAAATAAATACAAAGAAGGATCTTTAAACATATGCCTTCTGTCTTGTTGCAGTTACAAGAACAGCAGCTGGACTCCTGTGTAATTTTGAAGGTCAGTGGGGCCTGAGTCCTGGGTATCTGGAATGCTTATTCAGAGGTTTCCCTAGCTCTGTATTGTCTACGTTGTGTCTTTCCCATCTGTCAAGGTAGAGAAGTAATTCTCAGGGCACATTCTTATTGTAAGAATACAACACTAGCCCTTTCAGTGAGTTGACTAGCTGATCAGATAAAGTGGTGCAATTCTGTGGGTTGAAACGGGGATCACGTGTATGTAAACTAGAAAGCTGCTTGGATTTAATTCAAGCTGTGATTAAAAGCTTCGTCCAGGAGTAGAACCTGGAAAAGAACCCTCAGGATTTGGATATGCAGCTGATTTAAAGTGCCTTTGGTGAATTAACTGCGATTACTGAGCAGCAGGAGATGTATGTGTATCTGTTGGCCCTCCATGATCAGGGGTGAACTGTATCTGAGTGCAGGCCGGTCGTGCGCTCTCCCTACTGATGCATAAACATGCTTGTGCCTCTGGCTCACAAATACTCATAGAGAGGTTTGTCTGTCAGGCAGTAACTCTTTAAGTCTGCTATGAGTTGGTTTCAGCCTGTTAGGAGTCAGTTAGAGCTGACTGGAAATAAGCAATTCCTTAAATAAGAATGAGCATCTAGAGCATTTGCGCCTATCCAGCTTAAGTCGTTGAAGTTCACAACTTAGATCTCATTGATGTAATTTTGTCTTCCCCTGCACCCAACTGGACATCACTCAATATGTAAGTCCACAGGAAATGACTCCTTTTTAGAAAAGATGAGGATTGCTCAAAGCTGCTTTAGGATTTGCTTTACTGGGAGACAACCAGCAATACCGAAATCAGAGATATTGAGATGGCTGGAGGTGAGGGGTACTCCTTATCTACTGTTTTCACTAATTCCTCTGGATCAAAAACTCAGTGCTGGTTAACAAAATGTGCTTTGGATAGAAGTTAGGAAGCAGCTTCAGCATGGGCAAGGGTCAGAATATCATACCAGGAATGCTGAGACCGGAGTAGTAGAAATGGGCTGAAACTCAGCAGTACAGAGTGCGAGGGTGCTCAGTGACTAATAACAAAAACCTATTCTTAAGCAGGGGCCTCATCAGTTAAAAAATACTGAGAAGGAGAAAGATGTCAGTGTACTGGCTGATCACAGGATGACTATGAACCATCAATATGATGTTCTTGTGAAAAAGGCAAATTTAGTGGGAGGATTCACCAGGTGAGTCGTGATGGGCCCTAGTCCCATGTGGTGCAAGTTGTGAAGAATGACGATGCAGATGTTCAGGGATGTTTATTACACAAGATCATGTTGAAAGGAAGCCTACAAGAAGGCTATGCAAAATGAAAGGATTAAGTATTTGGAAGGGACAGGAGCCTGAACTGAACGATAGTGCTGTCAGAAGAAGAAAACCATGAGAAATGGTAATGAATGCATCTGGGCTGCAAATTAGGAGGTTTTCTAATCATCAGGGTCTAGAATACCCTCCTCCTAGAAATAGAAGTGTCACAAAATCTAGCCTTTCCCTAAAATGATGTGCTACAATGAACTGACTGACAGGCCCTTAATAGCACAGGGCTGGCTTTGATGGGTCTGTAAATCCTTCATCCAGTTCCGTGCTGCCAGACAACCTGTTGATAGCTTGTGAGCTCTCTCTTATATAAAGTTAATCAGGGGATTACTGATACTCTATGAGTATTTGTGAATCAGTTTGCTGAAAATGTATGGAAGCAGGCATTTGTAGTTGGTTTAAGTACAGAATTTTTCAGAGATTTAAACAACTTGTCCACACTCTGTTTTCACAAGCCCCAAGTTTGCTGAGGCAAGATAAGCCAAGATAGATCAAGGGAACGCTGATTTCAGGATAGTAGCCCTGCACACATTCACATTAATTTAAGTACACAATTTGAAAGCTTGTTACTAGATGACAGAGCTGTGATTCCGTGTGTTGGTAAGGGCTATGAGGAAGGAAGCAAGAGATTCTCAAAGAATTCTTGTGCAGGTAGGGTAATTAAAAAAAACTAGAGAGAGCTTTGAAAAGCAAAGGGTAGTGTTTGATCATCCATGTATGCTTGAGTGGTGTGTAGCTGCTAGAGCCTTTCTCTGGACTGATGCTCCTGCAGCCGTTCTCCAAGACAAAGCCTGTGTCCTTGTCATCATAATTGCTCTTATATGAAGTAGACATCTGCTGATCTGTTAGTACAGACTTAAAATACTTTTTGCTTGTCTTGCTAACTCTTATTCAACAGTGGTTTCGCTTCTATGTTTAACTGGTGTGATTTAAATAGGAAGAGTCACCTGCTGGAGGGAAAAACCTTTTTACCCTAGGGTGAAAAGAGGCTTGGTTGGTTTCATTTGGGTTAGCTTAGTGGGATCTAAAAGTCAGCAGGCAGCCCTAGAAAAATTAAATTTAACACTGCTGTGTGATGCATGATCTGCTGTGGTATGATGCAGGGCCTGGGGATGTAGTGTGCTCCTGCTGCTGTACTACAGCCGGCTGAGCTGAGCAGGGCACTGTGGAGGACAGACAGTGCTGCTCACTCACCTGCAGCTGGAGCACAGCACCCTCAGGTTGCACCTGCTCTGCTCGCTTATACATCAAATCCAGGGGTTTACTTGCTCTCGCCCAAACCCCGGGGTGCCTCCATAGTCTGTTTCCCTAAATTGTGAGCAGAAGAGGGGGCTGTATTGGGTCAGAGTGGCCTGAGGCAGATGACTGTGGCAGGGTGTAAGAACAGAGAGTGAGCATGTGGTAGATCGCTCTGATCCACTTTCTGTACTACTTTGCAGTTTTGTTTTAGGCTTTGAACCTTTGTTACATTCCATGCTGGCCCAGCCTCAACCAAACTAAGCATGTTCTTATTAAGTGAGTATGTCGTCTTACCTGTTTAGTACTGCTGTAGTACATGTCTGAGGGGGTCTCTAGTTAATGGCTTTTTAGAGCTTAGGACATGATCTAGGAGCTTGCTCCATTTCTGCAGCACCTAAAAGTTCTGGTAGTTGGAGGGGTTCAGAACAAGTGCTTTTCCAGCAAACCAGGTACAAGCAGTGCATGCCAGACCACTGCTGCTTCCTGCAGCAACATCAGGACCCCTCGCAGAGAGTAGCATCTGGTTCCCATCAGCATTGTGTCACCTAACCTCTGCCAGGAGCCCATCTGCTGTGCCTGGTCCCACAAATGGATACCAAAGGCTTAAAGTCATCTCCACTAAGGCTCTTGATGTTGCTGAACCTGTTGCAGCTCAGATGGAACTAGAAATGGAGGGAATTTTCTATTAAAAACATATCTAGTAATGTGGCATTAGAGAGGCACTGTTCACTCCTGCTTGTGGATATTAACATTGCAACCCAGAGTACTTGTTTCAAAGTATTAGCTGGTGTCTAGCAGGCTGTCCCTTAGCAAACCCAGCATTTCTTTTGATCATCAGCTTTCCCTGTGTTTCCTATTTGTTCTGAGAATTGCTCTGAACTCCCTGGTAGCAGCTCATTCTCATATTGCTGCTTTCTACTGAGTTTTCCACTGAGTTTTCCATGGATGCCTTTTCCAGCACTATGTGGTTCCACTGTGACCACTTGCTACAAACCGTAGGAGCTCAGATCAGAGGGTCCTGATGAAGCAGGACTAATGTCCCCACCTTTCTGTTTGCTGGGAATGGTTTCAGCAGCAAAAGCTGAAAGAAACTTCAGCTGAAGAAACTGGGAGCTCCCAGCAGCTCCAAAGGACTGATTTCCTTGGCTTGATTCCTACTGCACTCATGTACCACCAGGCAAAACAAGAGGGAAGACACTGGAGCAGGCTGGGAGCAGTTTATCTGTGTCAGTTGCTTTTAATTCAAGTGCAAAGCAATGGGTATCTAGACCTAATTTCTCTTCATGTTAAAATGGTACTGTTGTTTGAAGAGGCTGGAAACGAGTGTTCTGAAAACAGCTGGAAAGAAATGAGCTGGTTTTGTGTTTTAGCAGCAGGGGATATTTCTTACCTGGAGCCATACAGGCATGTGTCAGGGGTTCAGTGGTGGGTAGGTCACGCTGGAATATCTTTTAAACAGAAATCCCAATTTGGAGAAGTTAAATTTTGTGAGCTTTATTCTTTTCCCACTTGCATCCTCCTTTGAGATGTAACTTTGCTTAGTTCGTTGGAGTTATTCTAACCCAGCTCAATGTGAGTAAAATCAGGAGGAGCTATTGTATTTTTAAATGTAGCTCTGTATATGCAGCAACTGTCAAATATCAAGCTTACTCCTAAAGCCACTGGTTTTAAAAGAACCACTGAAAAGTTTAGGATTTCACTTTGACTCATGCTACTTTTCTTTTTATGGGAACATCACTAAGACTCCTTTCTTGATACAGTTTTGAGCCAACAGGAGCTGGGGAATAGCCCTTTGATGGAGCAGCATGTCTGAATTTAATAGGAACTTAAACAGACTCCAAGGTGAGATAGTTAACTCAATAGCATGTGTGTGTGTGTTTTTGTCTCAGGAGAATGTTTATAAACCCAAGTAAATGTTAGACCTTGTGTTTTCCCTGTCCAGATACTGAAATGATCCGGACACCTGACTTAAAGATTGACTTTCCAGTAAGAATTCACATGTTGTTCAAGTTTGTCTGAAAATTGTGTGCAGGAAATTCTTTGGCTCAGAAAAGTTTGATTTTTTTACAGTAAGTCTAAACAGATCAGACTTCCTTTAGCAAAACAGTATGCATTTTTCAGAGTTTCACTTATTTAGTGAAGCAGAGGCTATATCTCACTGCCAGTCAAACAGCAATAAATTACAGATAAACTGGCAATGCAACATAAATTCATCATGGTATGAAACCAAGGCTCTTCTCAAACAGCACCGCTAACAAATTCCTTGTGACTTGATATTCATAATGTTGTCTAGCTTATTAGAGATCAAGAAATTGAAGTGGGAATGATTTTAATATTAAACCAAGAAACATAATGAAACTTAGACTTTATCAGAAGATAATTAAACAGTATCTTTATTTACTGTAAGCTTTCTATGTTTCTCTTCTGTGAAAATGAAAGACTACTTGGACTGCCAGTACTTATTTATGTAAGTGGAAGGTAGATGAGTATTTATCTGGAAATGATAACTGCCAACTTCAGCTGGGTGATTCTGATTAAGGAGATAGTTTGGGCCAGCAATACCAAGGGTTTTGACAGATGAGCCTGTGACTAACTGCAGCACTTTCTGGGGTTGCCACCACAACCTCTCACAGCTCTCTTAGCTTGAACTGGCAGTGGGAGTCATTTTAACCCATATCCTGTGCTGAGAAGCGTAGCCCTGACCTCAGGCGCCCCTTTGTATCTGCTCCTGGGAGAAGAGCAATTCCTTCACCTGCCCCAGTGCCTTGCTACCTGTGCTTGGGTGAACTCTGCAGGGCTGCTCATCTTCAGCATCATCCAAAGAGGCTGCAATGCTTGCAGGAGGGAAAGCTGGCTTGGGAGCTCAGCAAATCCAACAGCTCTAATACCCTCTCTGTGCATCAGTTTCCTAAGAGACAGAGACAGTAAATCTTACCCTCCTATTAACAGTTATATGAGGATGAATGTGGAGAAAAATAATGAATGAGAAGTGTCTGTAGGTTCTACATGTGACACTTCATGCAAATCAATGCATTGCTGCTTTGGAATGGCTTTTGTGTCACTCTCTGCTTGGAAACTTTTTGCCTGAAGTGACAACCCTGCCAGACAGAGCTGTCTGTTTCTCCCTAAGGAAACTACAGGATGAGTTTCCATCACCCCCTTCCTTGCCAGCATGTGCAAGCCTGACTGAGGGGGAGTTTGCCATGGCATTTAGCAAGGCTGGCACAGACTAAGTAAGAACATACTTGGGTGACAGACCAGTGTGGCAGAAAAGTTGCTCTCTCAATCAGCACTGTCCACAAGACTCTTGGTAGGAGGACCCCAAGGGCATGGCTGTTACTGCACCAGGAGAAAGGCTGTGCAAGAAGGGCTGGGAAGGCAGGAGAGTCTGGTTGCTTGCCATGCTCCCTGCCTTTTCCTCTGCACCAGCCCAGGGCTGGCTGTGCCGTGCTGTCTGGCAGGGCTGGGAGCTGGCACTTGGATGTGACAGACAGGGAGTCCGTGACAGTCCCTGGGTACAGGAAGCTCCTTTGATCTTCACCTCTGGCAGGTTTCTCCATCACTGCTCAGTCTGCAAGACAAGGTGCAAGGGCAGTTTTGTCCTGTATACTGTTCAGGCTCTTAGTTTCTCAACCATGGCCAGCAGCAAAAGGCATCACAGTGAATGGGTCATGTGGGTGATAGATGGGTGGCATCTTCCCACCTATCTGTGCCTGGAACAGGGGTACTTAGCTGGAGTGAAGCATCTCATAGCATGTGGGAGTCAGACTTGGTCTCCACACAAAGCTACTGAAACAGTCATGGGAGCACCCAGCGTCTGAGCAGTGCTATCCCTGAGAAGAGGGCTTGCACCTGAGGAAAGGCATCCATACTGCCCAGGGCAGCACTGACACGGGGAAAGCTCTCAGTGGCTTAGGGGCACAGTCAGCTTCCCCTACACTCACCAGTCTTCCAGTTGAAATGCACCTGTCCTTACAGGACAGCTCCCAGTAGATCAAAAAAGGTACTTAAGAAATCCAAACCAAATGATGTGCCTTAGTGCCTTAGCACACAGCCTGGACTTGTGTCCAAACCAGATGTGGAGATTGCATATGCTTATTTCAAATTAGTCATTCCAGAGTGTGCACTGGTATTTGTTTTCCTCCCACAAGAACCGTGGGTGGTTTTAACAGATTTAATCTGTGTCTTGGGCTTTGGCTGCAGGAATAACTGCTGACAAAGCCAGTTTGCCCAGCTCTTTGTGGTCCCATTCACAATGTCCCTGGGCACCTCTTCCAGTGTGGTTCAACGCTCCCTGAGTGGTGACACTGGAGCACTGGCAATGGGATTCAGTTCAGTGCCTTTGTGGCACTCAGAATAGGGCCCTGGAAGAAGGTGTCTGCTGGTGCCAGCAAGAAATTACTCCGGAGGTGTGCCTGGGCTGCAGTGGACCTGGGCTTGCAATGTGTTAAGATATGCAGACTGACATTCAAACTGATGGTGGCAAAGTGGCAAATAAAAAATAGCTTGTGGCAGTTGTGCAAGGGAAAGAGGATCTAGACTCTCTCCGCACATGTGAAGGCTGTTATTTGACTTATTGCCAAAGAAATAGATTATTTTCAATCCCTGCTAGTTAATTCCTGCAATTTATCAATTACTGGTTAGCGAGGCCATGAAGTGCATGTCATGTGATAGGAAAAGCTTGACTCAGGTTTCTCAGGCTGTGGGATATTTTGTGGGGAAAACTTGCTTTCTGAAAGTTGCTCCTAACGGATGCACTACCTGCCTATGCCTCCTCTGAGGGATGAGACACCTGGAAGCTCTACCTCCAGCTAGGCAGTGAGTCCAGCTGCTGTTTCAATTTATCTGCATTTTTAACTGTTTTTGTCATTTAAATTTATCTTCTTTCTACACAGATCTTTATTTACCTATATGTATTAATTCAGCAGTCTTTTGACATTTACAGATGATTTCCTTCATAGTCACAGACCCATGGCCTTCTCTATGCCTCTGGCAGAAGGGCAGACTGATGCTGGTGCAGCTCCAGTGCGAGCTGAGGCTCTGGTTCATCCCTCCTCATCCTCTCAAGCTGGGCTCGGGCACAGCCTGGGCACTTCCCAGCCCACCTGCCAGGGGAGCTCTGGGACGGATCCCACGCAGCAGAGCTGCAACTGCCTCCCACTGCTGCCCTGCTTCTGGCTCCTCCTGCAAACTGCTGAGCAGAGAAAGGTGCTAAAGCTGCAGTGACTGTTCTGGCACTGCTAGCAGAGTTTCCAGCACAGCTCGGAATTTTCCAGTTGCTTGATTTTATATATATATATATGTGTGTGTGTGTGTGTATGTATGTATATATATATTTTGTTTGTGTATGTGTGTGTAAATAACTCTTGGTTACTGCAGAGCACTCGGAGATGACCATCACATCCCAAGTGTGTGCTCTGTGTAGACAGGCTCTTCCCCTCTCGGTATGTGCTTAGGTAGTCACAGGGTGTCCGTGGTATCGTGATTCAGGATGTATTTGCCTTTAACTCTAAAAGTAGTGAGAGCTCAATGTCCTATGTAGCCAGAGCAAATATTTCCTGCAGTGATCTGTTCTGTGGCAACCAGCAGAGATGCTGTGATTGTGCTTGATTATGCTGGCATGCCCTGAGGTGATGTGAGGTTTCCTGCAAGTCAGGCAGGACTGAGGTAAAAGCAATGCCTTGAAAAGCCATAGTAGTCATGAGTGAAACACTGATGACTTTGCCAAAATCAGCACACCGGTCACCTTTAAACCAAATTCAGCTGCTGATTTTGATCTATGACAAGATAAGCTAAATGACTTTCAAAGTGGACAGTTCCCTTCTGGCTTCTGGTGTATTGCCTGTTAAAATATTTATTACTTGTTGTCTTTCTACAACACGTCCAGCTTCCTCTGTACAATTCTTGTTGATACCAAAAATAACTGATATTTTTATTGCTGTTCCTCTAGGATTTCCTGACTAATTCCTGAAACAATACTGATTGGAATGTAATGTGATCTTGGACTGAATGTGTGGAACAGAAAAGACGAATGAGTGAAATCCTAAAGCATTTCCTCCAGCTTCTTTCTATAGCATCAGGAAAGGGAACACTGCTTCTTGTAGGACTTGGATCTTGCATTCATTTCTAATATGGAATTCCCTAGGCAAGCCAAGTTGTTGTTTTGCTATGTTCCTAATTTGCCAGTACCCTTCAGATATGTTCTACTGCAACAATGCTGTGCTGCTTATTAAGGCTCTGGACTTGCTGGCTGTTCTCCAGACTAAACATACATGAACTCTGCTGCTTGTCAAACCTGCTACCCTGTGTTGCTAATGCTGGTGATGGGGAAATGTACACCCCGACTCTGGTACATCAGAGAGCTCTGTACCTTGCTGGATTTATCTGCTGGGATTTCTTCCTTTTGCCTCATAAGAGAACTCATTTTCCTCCTATGGCATCTCTGTGTGGAAATCTTTTTCACTTGCTACCCTACATGGGTGAGGAAACCCTTGGGTCTGTCTGGTTGCCACTTTTCATTTGCAGCCCAAACAATGCAGAGACCTTAGGAGGATGAGCAGCAGGTCCAGAATTTCCATGCAAAGAAGCAGATCACAATAGGCTTGTGAGCTTTGTCTGATCCCTAGTTGCTAGCATATGTAATGAGGGATGCACACTGCTGGTGCTGTTCCCCACCCTGTGCCACCAAGCTGGCAATCTTTGGCCACTACAAGTCAGCCGCAAATTTGCATGGAGCATGCAAGTGAGCCTGTCAGTCTTGTGAAGATAGCTACACAGTCAGTTCTTACTACCATGACTTAGCTGTCAGCAGGAAGCATCACAAGTGGGCCAGATATAATAGCTGGTTTCCCAGGAAGGGGGTCCCCAGCTGCACAGGAGCCAACAAGAGTTGCTCACAGTTGGTGCCACAGTACAAGCAGGAGAATGTACTCACTGCCTAGCGTGCTGTGCTCTGTCTTCCTGCAGGTCTTCCTTAATAGCGGAGGTTCACAAACACCAACAGGGAAGTGACTGGAAAAGGGCAGGGTGTTGGAGTGCTAAGAGGATCTAGCTGGAACAAGGTTAGACCTCGTTTCTTCTAGACACATTGTGATGCTATTTCCATTCTTAGGGGTGGAAGTCTCTCCTTCCAGATGTGGCTCAAAAAGCAGTGTAGCTACTGTCAGACCAGCAATGGCAATGTCAGATTGAATTCTGTAATTAGGAATAGTTGGAAGATGGTGGCATATATCTTGGGCCACCTGTTTTCTGTCACGGTTTTTGGATGTCAGTGAGGATCTCTGATTCCTGAGCCTGGTTATTGAACTTTGCGGTTCTCATGTTACTAATGTTTCCAGGTGGAATAACCTCTAGAGGGTGGTGCTTAAAATCCTGAGAGTCTGGCTAGAAGGATCACAGGTAATTGTGCCCCAGTGAACAAAGGAAAGCATTTCCCAGGCACATTCTTGCAGTTCAGGGAGAGGTGGAGATCTTTCTTTTTCAGTTAGAGCTGCACTGTAGTTAGGATTGTAACTGTGTTTGTTCATCAGCTGTTGATGCTAATTACTTCTCTTTAGGCTCTCTGAATGCATGAATGAAAAGGAATATGGTAATAGTGCAATTATGAAATGATTTAATGAGGATTTTTACTATTTAATATTCTACCACTACTATTGTTATCTGTCAGCATGGATGTGGATTTTCTTCCTAGCAAAGCATTTCCGTTGGAAATGAGTAACAAAAATCCCCAAATATTTGCAAAGCAAAAGCAGTTGCATCAGCCTGCCCATTAACAGACAGGGTGCCAGAGGATATCATGAATCTGCGTGACTGAATGAGAATATGGCAAATCAAAGTTGTTACCAATCACTGCAAAGTAATGTGTGTGGGAAATAAGGGCTTGCTCTAGGGATATATGTTGACATCGTAAATAGCTGTTGCATCTCTGGAAGGCTGTTGGAATCAGTGTAGGTGGCTGGCTGAAAACCTCACCAAGCTTCTAGTGCGAGTAGAAAAGTCAAACAGAATTCAGAGCAAAGTGAAGCATAAATCCATATTGCACCCACATCTGCGGTGCTGGTGGCAGTTCCAGCCAGTTTATCTGAGACACGTTACAGTAGAGCTATAGGAATTGCAGAGGTGGGCAACTAGGATGATGAGCTTTCATATGCAAGGTGACTACATAAAGCCTCTTTGTTTAGAAAGAGGCAATTATGAGGAGACATGCTGGAGACCTGTGCATTTATCACCAGAAAAGTGAAATTGTTTCACTCATGATTGCTTGTAGTACAAGTGCAGGGGCATATGGTGAATTTATTCAGCAGCAGGTAAGTCAAAGCAAGTAGTGTTTTCACAACACAATCCAAATGCAATGAATTGTGACGGGATATTTTAGAGGCCAGAAATATACCTGGTTAGAGGGGTTAGATATGTTGTGGAAAGTAGGTCCATGACTGTTAAAGACCTCTGTTCAGGAAGTCAGCAAATTTTGCTTGCTGGGAGGTGTAAAGAAGGGTCCTGTACTATGTACACACCTTTTTGTGCTGCTCCTGAATAATCCAATTTTTGCCACCATCAGAAAGAGGATATTGGGCTAGATAGAGTAGCTGTCCTGGATGAAGATCACTGCAAGTGTTTATGTAAAAATTGAGAGCAATGTGTTGGACAGTGACATTGTGTGGACAGCTTTGAAGGGAAGTCTTGGTTTCTTGGGAGAAGATATTTGACCACCATGTGCTGCTACCTCCTTTCCTCTGCATGTGCTTTTGTATTGTGACCTGGGAAATACTAGTAAAGGTTAAAGAAGCTTTACCTGTAAAGGCTTGATGAAAAATCAAGACAAGTTTTGCACTGCATTAACAGACAGAGACCTCCAGGGAAAAAGAGGAGGTCTCCCAACTTGCTCGCTGTTCTACTTCATGGCATCAAGCATGGAGCATGAGCACAGAGATCCAGCAGCAGAGGATCTCAGAGGAGAGTAACTGAGTAGAGCCAAGCACCAGTTCAGAATAAACCACAAGACCTTTATTAACAGCTGCTGCCTGTTAGTAGGAATTACTTCCTAATCAACCTACAACTTTCATAATGTTTCAGGTTTTGCTGAGATTTCTGAGAGGCTCACTTGTGATGCTCACTTGTTTTCCATTCTTTGTGTTCATGCTTGGATTGCACAGGGTGTATGTGGGCAGAATGAGAGGAAGAGGAAGGAAGGAAAAGGAAGCCTCACAAAGTTTTTGTGGTTTCACCCACAAGAGAAGCCAGATTTCCTCTATTTGCATGCTGTCCTGATCTCTCTGGGATAATAGCTGCCCTTCTAGTAGGCATAGTGTGCTGTTAACTTTTCACATATTTATAGCTTATGGGGAGTGTGATCTTATTTTGTGAGGCTCCTAAGAAAGGACTGAAGATTGGTCAGTAATCTGTGATGAAACTGGGAATTTCATTGCTTCAGTGTGCTGTAGAGCATTAATACATTAAGAAATGGATCTGACACACAGAGGTTGAGAGGCTCTTAATCCAATGAATCCTGATGTAACTTCCAGTTGCGAAAGCCCTAAGCAATAGTTTGCTACTTCAGCTCACAGGATATGCAGAAGGATGACTCATACATGTATCCTAACCCTGATATTCCCTCTAAAGCATTTGGTGCTACCTACTGCTAGAGGCAGACTTCTCAACTATCCTTTACTGTCTGATCTTGTGCAGCCATCCTTCTGCACTTGCATATACACATCCAGAGTGGCCAACAGTGTATAGCTGTTTGCAAATACACTTTATCTCCCCTTCCTACCAGAAGACTCATGCAGAAAGATGAATGCTCTGCCTAGTGTGATGGCCAAGACAACAGTGGAGGTCTTCACTGTAGTAAAGTAGGTGTGCAGGGAAACATATTTACATCTGCCTTTTCCAGCTATGGTTTTGCATGCCAAGGTGAGGTGCTTCAGTCAGTCCTGCACTTTAAAGCAATACATTTGATGTTTGACTCGACTGCCCTGTTTCAAGGTAGCTTCTGGGAGTTCTTCACACTCAAAATGGACTCCTGTCACTTGGACTACTTGGACCAAAGTGAATGCTGGAGTGTTCTGCCAGCGAGCCAGCTATGCACAAATTACAGGTGCTCTGGCTCTCACAGAGCTGGATGGAGCAGCAAAGGGAGTCAAGGAAGCTAGAAACAACATAATAGCTGTATGCTAGGCTGAAATCTCTAAATTGTAAGGGCTAGAAAGTACAGTTGTGAAGGAAAGCTGTTTAGATTTTAGCCAAATTATCAGTATTTGCTGCCTCCAAAATGGATGGAGGGTGGTGTGTAGCATTATATGCACTCTAGAGTGTGGTGCAGCTTTGCTAGTAGAGCATCTGCTGCCTCCTGGATGTGTATGCTTTGAATGTGACTGATGATGTGGCTTGCATATATCTACTTGTTGCCATACAAATAATTTTTGCAGTGATATTGAAGAGTGCAGGATCATGTCCTGGCTTGTACACCTTGCCTGCCTAATGAAATCAGGTAGACATGTTGTTTCTGTCCTTTCCAGTTTCCTCATGCGTAGCAATTGGCAGGGTATTTGCATTTGCAATATGAAACACAAAGTAGAGTTCTATTTTAACATTTTTGCTCTTCAGTTTGTTGCCTAGCCTTTCCATCTAACCAAGTGGAAGGTCCTGCATGTGGCTCATGGCAATCCTAGGCACAAATATAGGCTGGGTGGAGAATGGATCGAGACCAGCCCTGAGGAAAGGGACTTGGGAGTGCTGGTGGGTGAGAAGCTCAACATGAGTTGGCAATGCGTCCTTGCGGCCCAGGTGACCAACCGCATCCTGGGCTGTGTCAAGAGGAGCGTGGCCAGCAGGTCAAGGGAGGGGCTTCTGCCTCTACTCTGCCCTGGTGAGACCCCACCTGCAGTACTGCATCCAGTTCTGGAGCCCCCAACATAAGAAGGACATGGACCAGTTGGAAAGGGTCCAGAGGAGGGCCACGAAGATGATAAGAGGGCTGGAGCACCTCTCCTATGAGGACAGGCTGAGAGAGCTGGGGCTGTTCAGCCTGGAGAAGAGGAGGCTCTGGGGAGACCTTATAGCGATCTTCTAGTACCTCAAGTAGGCCTACAAGAAAGATGGGGAGAGACTGTTCAGTAGGACCTGTTGTGACAGGACAAGAGGTAGCGGTTTCAAAATAGAGGGAGGTAGATTCAGATTAGATATGAGGAAAAAATTTTTTATGCTGAGGGTTGTGGAAAACTGGAACAGATAGCCCAGAGAGGTGGTGGATGCCCCATCCCTGGAAATGTTCAAGGCCAGGTTGGATGAAGCTCTGAGCAACCTGACCTGGTTGGAGATGTCCCTGCTCCTTGCAGGGGGGTTGGACTAGATGACCTCTGAAGGTCCCTTCCAACCCAAACCATTCTGTGATTCTAAGTATGCCTGTAGTTGTCAAGTTATAAGTAAAAAAAGTTGGTGATAATAAAGCTGCTCTTGAGGTATATAGAGCTGTGCTGATTCAATCTATGGAGAATCTGACCTTTTATTAGTGGGTTTCTGATGACTTGACCCTGTATTTGAGTGTTGTTCTGCCCCCACCCTTGCTGCGTAGAAAGTATCTGACTCAGATTCTTCTGTGACGATATCTGCTTCCCACTCCTACTGTAAAAACACCACCTTCTTGAGTTTGTAGTGGGGAATTAAGGAATTAAGAGCTAGGAAACCTTTGTTTTGTCCACCACTGAACTAAAGGACTTGAGTTACACCACTTAGGTACACCTTTCTGAGAGCATCCCATTTGTCCACTTTATATGCATGTGAACACTTATTTATGTGAGCTGGATATTGCCACCAGCTCAGCTTTTTGTATGATCACTGATTGTCTTTTAACATTCCTCTCGCATATAACCAGATCGTTTTCTGTGTAATTGTTTAATGACTGGAGTGTCCCTCATCCAGCTAAGTATGACTTTAGAGAAATGAGAGCATTATCACTCCTCTTTTCCAACCATTGTGTAAATTCACATTCAAAATGTCTTTTAGAAGTAGTACGTGTAAACATCTTTGGTCTAAAGCAGGAAGTGTAAGTTGGTGCAGTCTACATTGGGGAACAAGTGGATGGCATTGGACTAGAGGGGAAAAAGATAAGAAGGCATGAGAGAAGCTGAGTGAGCCTGATTCTTAATCCTTTTTGCTCTGATCTGAATCAGGGACATGCCCACTGGAGTCAATGAAACAACATTATTATGAGACAAGTATTTCTAGAATGAAAGAAATTAGATCAGATTGGCCTTGAAGCTCTCCTGCAGCAAACATACTTGCTAAACCCTCACTGATGTGTGATAAATATGCTCCATCTACCCCAGAATCAGTGTATTAAAGCTACCTCTGTACACAGTGTATTAAAGCTACCTCTGAAACGGATTCCTCCAATGTTTATCTCGGAGGGAGGAGTGCGGCTGAAAGCAAGAGAGTGGCCAGCCCAAGCCTGTGCCCTTCTGCCTGTTGTCGCCTTTTGGTCTGATTCCTCTCCTCCTTTAGCTTTACATCTTTGCAGTTTTATTTTCTATTTCAGGAGCATTACTTCTTACTTGAGGAAGGAGCTAGGTTATTTTTCTCACTTGTTTGTTCTTTTCATCAGTGTTGCCAGCACAAATATTTACAAGCAGTTGTCTCCTGCTTGTTGGAGAATGCAGTCTTTTATTGAACAGGGGTATGATTCATGCTGTAGAAACAGAAAGTATTGGAGAGGCTGCATTTAAAAAAAAAAATTAAAATCCACTCTCCTCTCATGGAAAATGTGACTGTTTAAAGATACCATTTTTTGTCCCGCACTGCGAATAAACAATCTCAGAGCTACTTGTGGAAGAGGGATATCAACAATTACTTGAAAATTGCCTTGTTACTTGCCTTGTCCCCAAGGAAAATGTCAGCATGTTGCGATCTCCCAGCTGGAGCCTTCTCCCTTAACTTTTCAACTGCTCAGATCAGTTATCTTGTATGGTTATCAGAGGACTAGCAAAACCTAAGACAATTTCCTACAGGCTCAGAATTAATGATGGAGGTCCTGAGCCCATTTAGGTGGGCTTGCTTCAGCATACTCTAAGGGATGTGGTGTATGGGAATTTGCACTTGGGAGTGACTCCTGTAATGTCTCACGCTGGTGCTACTGGAGAGGAGGCTGTGAGGCACTGTGTGAGCATTGGTCCTGCTCGTAAAGGTGAACAAGTAAAGCACTTTGACAGCTATGGTGTTTCATCATGGCCTTTCAAGTTAATGTATCTGAGTGGTAAATTGACCTAGAATAAAAGTGCTTCAAGAAACTACCATTTTTCTGCCTTGGAGAGCCTAACCAGAAATGCGGCATTTCAGCTTTCTAGAAAGAAAAACTATGAGGCAAAAATTTCTGAATTTGCCTAGGGAAAATTGAGATTTTACTCTTTGGAGGGGAAAAATATTTCCCAAGGGAACATTTCCCAGGCCTAAGCCTGCATTACCCAGAGGAGATGGAAGAGAAAGCCTGTGAGGGAGATATTTGCATAGGATTATATTGTCCATTCCCTTGGATCCTGGCAGAAACACTGGGTGGCTGAAAGCCTCTGTGTGAACCATCCCTATGCCATCTGGATAGTCCACACTACTCTGGTTAACAGATGGTAGGAAAACACAAAACCTTTGCCTACCTTCAGGTGGAAGGAGGAATCTACTGCTTGGGAAGACCTTGAGCATAAACAGGAGGATTGGGACTCTGTCTGCAGGTGTGTTAACAGAATAACAGCTTGTCACTTGGGCTAATTTTGGAAGGTTCCCTTGGGATGGTTAGAGCTAGAGTTTTAGGAAGTCAGTCCACCCGAGCAGGAAGATGATGTGTCTGCCAGCCCCAGGGACATATTGATAAGTTGAAATAATTCTTTGTTTTTTCAAGGACTCATAATTCTAGATCCTGTTGCAATAACACCCCAGAACAATGTGCATTTTCTACTTCTGTCTGTACCAATCCAACTTCTTGTACTGATGTAGTAGTATATCTTAGTTTCCAATAAAGAATTAAATCAGTCGCAGTGTAAGAATCGTATCATGTCTTCTCAACTCAACAAACTCTTACAAAAGAGCACAGCAGAGCATGCAGCAAAGCACACTATATAGCAGCTCTGGACCCTGCTCTGGTGTCACTGTTCCCTGCCCTCACACCCACCTAAATGGGCTCAGGTCCTCCATCATTAATTCTGAGCCTGTAGGAAATTGTCTTAGGTTTTGCTAGTCCTCTGATAACCATACAAGATAACTGATCTGAGCAGTTGAAAAGGCAGCGTTTTTCCTTTACAGTGCTAGCTCTATTGTCTTCATAACACTGGTGTCCAGTGGCTAGGGCAGTTCAAGACAAGATCAGTTTTGTATGACAGTCAACGTGACTGAGATTGTTGAAGATTTTAGAATTTATGCCTTGCTTAATCTCATCCCGAATAGCAAGTATGTGTCTTCTAAGAAACTATAGACTGAGCAACAACATCATGGTGGCAACAAGAAAGAATGACCCTTTGAGAAATAACTGTGTGTCCTCTTCAGAGGTGCATTGACATCCTCAGGCCACGTCAGAGACCTTGTCCTACTACTCACGCACCCAGCATGACCATTTGTCAGGTTGTTGTATGGGAGAGGAGGATGGAGGGAAACCCCCTCTCCCTGTGGTGTCACTCAGCATTATTTTCATGGTTATGTGCACTGTGCCTGAGAACAATGTCAGAGGAATATGCTGCTGAGTAATATGCAGAATGCCACTTGGGTTTCTAAAGCCAGTAGTGAAGGACCATGGCTGGGACCACACTACACGTATTTGTCTGAGCTCACCATGGGACTTGGAGACTGGAATTTCCCCTTGTGCACTTTGCTCGGAGGGTGAGGGAGCCTTGTCAGGGTTGAAGCAAGACAACCACCCCACCTCATTCTAGCACAGGCGCCCTGCAAAGCCAGCTGTAGTGTTGTGGGTCTGCAGAATGCATCTGGGCTTCATAAAGTGGATGACACTGAGATAAAAAAAACTCTGCTGGAGGTATTTGGTTGAGCCCTCTACAGTACAACTGCAGATTTACTCAGCTGCACTGGATGCCCTTCCCATCAATGCCTTTGTTGTGAAATACCCACATGTGGACACTGAAAATGTATGATGATGTTTGGATACAAACTACTGGGGCAAAGTGCTGGCATTCCTATTTTCTTAATCAGAGTGAGCAGAGCTACTTGATTTCTTTTTTCTGTATGCTCTGATGCCTGTGCATCAGTCTGAAGGCAAAGGAGACTGTAAGGGTTAATGGGGACTTTGGAATGTATTTTGAAGTTAATAGCAGTGGGGAATAAATAATATGATTATCTCTAGCATCTCCTGCTTTCCATACTGGGTTGATCTTAGCTAGTTGAGTATCTCACAGCTTCTGAGAAGACAGCGCTGCTACAAGTTAGAGGACAAGAAGAAATCACCTTTTCTCTGTGACACCTGATTACTGCATTTTACAAATTCTCAGCCAATTCTCTGAATCAGATATCAAGGTAGGACTGAACTGTGCATCTTTTGGTTCTGTAAAGGCAGCATGAAGAAGGAAGTGATCTGCTATGTAGGAGAATTGCCTCAGAGTTGAGGGATGTCTACCATCACTTGTTGGGAGTCTATTCATCATAAAAATAGGAACAACGTGTTTTTTCACTAATGATTTGACTTCTTGGAAAAGGGGGGCTCAGCTGGAAAATCCTATTTTCAGCTATTTAAAACTTGGATCACCTTAACTATCTGAGCTGAAGTTTTATACTATGAGTTGTCCTGCTGCAGAACTTTCCCAGAAAACTGGGACCTGACAACCTAGTGGAGTCCAGGCCTAGCTGAATTTTGTGGATAGCAAGTGCCAAAGCAGAGCTGTCTGAAGGCTAAAAGGTGAGCTGTGGGAGGGGATCAGAACCAGAAGGGTCCTGAAATCTTGCATTATAACAGGATTGCTTGGGATTGTGTGGGCTTGAGACCAGCTCAGTCTGTTTGGTGTGGCCCATCCATTTTGCTGTGCACTCTTGGGAGGGAGCTGCCTGCAGCCAAGCTCTTGTGCCTGTCAGTGCTGGCCATCAGCACTGTTCCCAGAAAAGTATATTCTGGCTTTTTTTGGACAAACCATTTGCGTCAGTGGTGTGTCACCCAGTCTATTGACCTCCAATCTGTCCTCTTTCTTCCCTGCTATTATGTCTGTCTACATTTCACAGGGTTATAATGCTTGGTAAGGTTCTCTGCTGTTGTATACAGACAATTACAGAAAATCCTTTGAAGAGGATTACCCCTTCTTAGTGGAAGTTTTAAGTAGCGTGCATTAATAAGACTGGGGTTGTATATTAAACAGTCGGGAGGAAACAAATGCCAACTAACGCTCAGTAACTGATCATTTGGCTGTCCTGTGTATGATGACACAATGATTCTTAGGGGAAAACACTATTTTTTAGGGATAATTGAAAATTATGAGTGCATGAAAGGAAGCCCAAACTGAAGTGACGCAGGCAAACTTATTTCAGGTGTTTCCTGAATCTTGTATTAATAACAACATTTTTTCCCATGTGGTTTTATTTTTGTTGTACACTTCATAAAGGGAGCTAACAACTTTTTCCATAGTCTTCCTTATATTTATAAAAAGATAAGCTTGTAAGGCGAGAAGCCTATCCTAGTTGCAAGAATAGTTCCTCTGCTTTGTGCTATTTTATCCAGTTCATTAGAAAAGCAGCAGATATTCCAAATAAGCGTCACGGCTCCAGAATGAGGCTTTTCCTGCTCTGAACCCAAAAGAAAAAAAAAAAGCTTTTAGGAGCTGGCTTGGTTGGACACAATGTCCAAGAGTTCACGTCACCTCTGTACTTCCCTCTGCCCAGCAGCACAGGATTCCTCAGAGTGAGAGATGGGAGATTTTCGCCTTGTACCAGTGCTGCCTGAATCTCTGAAAAGCACTGCCAATTTGATGAGCAGTGGTGACAACAGCAGTGTCCTTTGTGGAAGTTCTCTCTTTCTAATTTAGTGATGTCAAGCAATCTCATTTCCCTACTGAGGTTGGATAATTCTGGGGTTGACACTTTCTCCAGCTTTCCCACGATGCCTACAGTTGGTTAGCTCGGATCTTTGGTTAAATGTGCAAAAAATCACAATTGCTGAAGAAAGGTTTGTACCGAAACCTTCAGCAAACACTTGCAGGAGAGAGAAGGCTTCAGATGCCTCCTCAGTCCTGTCTTGTTCCCCTCACAACAGAGAATGCTTTGGTAGATAGAAGGTGTGTTGACTTGTTAGCAGTGACCTGGATGTTTTGGGTGAGCTTTCACTTTGCAGTTGTGCTATCTAGCACCTGAGCCCTGACAAAACACGTTTCATACTTCTATGAGCAAGTTCTGTCCAAAGCACTAGCCCCCAGACTTCTAAATACTGCGGATCGCTTCTGTGGATGACCTGGTGCTTGCTTCAAAGGCAGTTGTCAGCAGTTAAGGTGAGATCAGCCTCCCTAATGTAATTCTGCCTGTCACTGGTTCATCCTGGAGCAGAGGTCACAGCTGCTACAGCCACGTCACCTCTTGCTGCACTAATTGCTGTGTCCTGGCAGTCTGCTTTTGTCCTCATCTCCATTGCTAACGCATTCAACGGCAAATTCAGTCACAGCTGATTATACATCAAAAAATCAATTTGCTGCTGTGAAAAGCTTTTTTTTGTTTGACTGCCTTGTCACACCAGAGGCAAATCCTCCATGCACAGGGGCAACACACAAAATAAACTCAGTGAGGAGAAGAATCTACTCGGACATTTATACACATTTTACACTTTTTTTCTTCCCTATGTGACAGAGCAGCAACCCCTGTCCAAAGACTGTACATTCATAGGAAGTGCGTAGGAATGTCCTGTCAGTCCAAGAATGAAGTTTCTCTCATTTGGCATGCTTTAAGTAAAAACTTTCAAAATAACTTTACAAGTTAGCCTGAATAATTGCAAGGAGCAGAGGAACTGTTGCCTGCTGTGCCACAGTGTCAGTGTGACACTGAAAACGTGTGATGATATTGTTGGATCATGCCACCACAGACTGTTGGGATACAGGCACTTGAAAACTAAGCTTCCTCTTTCTCTTTGTGTTTGAATACTTCAGCAGTGAAGTAAAGAGATGACACATCCTGAAAGGAAGGGGAAAAGTTGTGTTGTGTTCTCTCAACTTGGTGCTGCATGGTTCCCAAGTCATTCTGTCTCCCAGTGCTTACTCTTACAGCTCCCTGGGCACGAGTTCAGGGAACAGGCACAGCAAAGTTGTCCTTGAAGGGTCATAGTTGTAAGAGTGCTAATGAGAAGAGTTTTCCACTCTAATAAATGGAATCAAGTCAGGAAAACAAAGAGCTTTATTTTTTGATGAATATAATAGTCCAACAGGATTGCAACTAGTGTTTTGTAACTCTTGCTGCTGCTCATTGACTTCTCAACAAGCTTTTTGATCAAAATCTGTTTCTGAACATACCAGCTGAATTCAGTCTGCCAAAATCGTTGAAGCACTCCTCTGTAGAAGTGAATCTTGGTTTGCTCTGAGAAGGTGGTTTCATTGCACATAAACTGTTGCAGTTTTGGGTCAGACTTATTTTTGATAAAGTTCCATTTGCTCCAGGGGCTTTCAATCAACATAAATGTGGTTTAACTTCTTTGTCATCAATGGTATATGTTTTCTGCCTTTGGGATGATAATTAAAATCACAGAACAGTCTTTAAGCTATGAAAACTACCCTCGGTGATGCTTACCTTCGGTGAAAGGGTAGATAAGTAGACCGTCAAGGGTATCAGTGGTCAGCCCCCAGGTCACTAGGTGCTCTGGACCCTAAAAAGTGGGAAGTCAGTAGTAATAGCTTTGTAGCTATCCTCTTGTCTGGGCAATGAAGTCCTCTGCTTGCTTGGATACAAACTAATGGGGCAAAGTGCTGGCATTCCTATTTTCTTAATCAGAGTGAGAAGAGCTACTTGATTTCTTTTTTTCTGTATGCTCTGATGCCTGTGCATCAGTCTGAAGGCAAAGGAGACTGTAAGGGTTAATGGGGACTTTGGAATGTATTTTGAAGTTAATAGCAGTGGGGAATAAATAATATGATTATCTCTAGCATCTCCTGCTTTCCATACTGGGTTGATCTTAGCTAGTTGAGTATCTCACAGCTTCTGAGAAGACAGCGCTGCTACAAGTTAGAGGACAAGAAGAAATCACCTTTTCTCTGTGACACCTGATTACTGCATTTTACAAATTCTCAGCCAATTCTCTGAATCAGATATCAAGGTAGGACTGAACTGTGCATCTTTTGGTTCTGTAAAGGCAGCATGAATCAATTTGCTGCTGTGAAAAGCTTTTTTTGTTTGACTGTCTTGTCACACCAGAGGCAAATCCTCCATGCACAGGGGCAACACATAAACTCAGTGAGGAGAAGAATCTACTCGGACATTTATACACATTTTACAGTTTGTTCTTTTTTTTCCCCTAAGTGACAGTGCTTTTCTGCTTGGACAGAGCAGCAACCCCTGTCCAAAGACTGTACATTCATAGGAAGTGCGTAGGAATGTCCTGTCACTCCAAGAATGAAGCTTCTCTCATTTGGCATGCTTCAAGTAAAAACTTTCAAAATAACTTTACAAGTTAGCCTGAATAATTGCAAGGAGCAGAGGAACTGTTGCCTGCTGTGCTTAAGTCTGAGATCAGCCCCGCTCACCACCTCTAGGGTGAAGTTCAGAAATCCAGACACCCACAACAACCATGCAATTTCCTCTGGTCCAGAACTGATGAGCAATTTTTTATTCAGAAATAATGATTGTTATGATCACTGCTCATTATAGTCAAGTGTGAATAATGCTACTCATCATAACAACCCAGCCCCAAACTATTTTTGCTATTATGTGTGTGGAAATTGTTGCAGACCTATGTTGTAATAGTTCTTGACACTAGGAAATTTTGGCATGTCATCTTCAACATATGTTGTATTCTAAATACAAAACCAAACATACTGTAATGGCTTTCTTATGATAAGGTTGCAGGGGTGAGGAAGTTCTAAGAAAGCATAGATGGATTAAATACTTTGGATGATTTAAGAAACATTGCCATGGAACCAAGCCTTTTTCTGCATCTGAAAAAGTTCTATTTTTTGGATTTGTGTTAGTCTTCCGTCAGGAAACACACAGAAAACTATTCTTTATTCCTTTCTGGCCTGCCTATCAAAAACTTTGAAAATAGTTGAGAATGAGCTAGCCCTGTCACGTTAGGTTGGGAAGCGTCATGCCTGCTTTAAGGACGTGGCCTAAATATGGCCTTTTATGGATATTGCCTTTAACCATTTTTCATCTTGTAGCTCTTTGCTAAGTAGTGCAGTATTCTGACACTTTAAAAATATTTCTTTTGTATTCTAGTAAACTTTATTTTACTCATCTCCTTTTGATGTAACAACTTCTGTGATTCATTAGTGGAAATTGGTTTCTCTCATATTTATTTTGGGCACTGACTCTCATCACATACTTGGAGTACTGGCTCTAAGGAGGAGAATTCATTCTGTCATGAGCTCAGTAAGCCTCCAAATTCACTCTGGTGGAGGGAAAGGCAGAAGAGAAGTGGTGATGTGCAACAAAAATTGGAAAGCCCTAGGTATTACTCTCCTTTATGGCTTGACGCTGTTTTGACGCTTGATTGGGACAGAGAGAATTACAGCTAAGCTTTCTGTAATTCTTCCAGGCTTTCCTAAATGCAGATTTTCATAATTATAATTCTTTCAAAAAAGAACTTAGTAGCTTAAAGATCAAAAGATATAACAGAAAGGTATTTTGTTTGATGAAGAAATTAGACAAGTTTTGTCTGGAATTAAGAGATATTATCAGAGAGCAGCTAGTAATTGAGGCAAATAACATAGAAATGAGCTGACTTTGTTGTCATTTAATGACTTTAAACTACAGCATATCATTTTTCTAGAGGAAAAGTTTTGATCGAATCGTAAATTAGCTGTTATATAACATAAATTGAGATAATGTAATTTAAGGTCTTTGAATTCAGTCATCTGACTGTAAATTTTTAAAAATCCCTCTAACAACAGACTTATGCAACCGTATTTCCCAGCCTTAATGGTTTGGTAGCATCATATACAGTAATCTGTGAATTCCCAATGACAGACTGTGTTTTGACCACTTGTCCTTTTGTGTACATTTTAGATGCTACTCATTTAGCACGGTATCAGAGCAAGGGCCATGCTGGCAGGCCATGTTGTGACCTCCATCTACAGTCATTCCAAAAATCGTGTACTTTCTCCTCTCTCCAGCAAGACGACAATTCTTTGTGTTCTCATTTGAAGCTCAGTGTGGAGTAACTCTTCTGTTGTTTGCCATATATATTGGGCTGTATTTTCTCATGTGTTTCGGTGAACTGATTTATGGGTGACTTTAAGATCAAGCCACAGAAAGCAGGACACTCGGAAAACTGGTAGGCTTCCTTCTAATTTAGCAGTTGGTGTTTAGGAGAGAGGACAGTTGTAGCGATTTGAAGCCTAAGCAGGTTTTTCACAGATCGCCTACTATGGCATGGGGCTAGCCTGCCAAACCCGATGTGGACAGATATATCAGGTGAGGGAGACTGACATGACTGAGTGCTCAGTGGTTGCGTTTCAGAATTCCCTGCCTTTGCCACAATATTTGTTGTTCCTTGCATCAGCACAGGGATTTCCCAGGAAATATGACCAAAACTGATGAAACATTAACAGAACTACTAACAGAAGCAGTTCTACATTTTTCAGTAGTGGCCACAGCACTTGTCTTTAATGTGGCCATAGGAAAGAGATAATTTTAGAGTTCTATGTATATTATAGCACTCCACCAGGCACTTCCCTCTTCTCTGTGGTCAGTTTTTCTTTGTCCTTCTCTTAGCTTATTAGCTTATAACAGTGGGGAATTGCACGCGTAGTCAAGAGCGAATGCGTTTGGTAAATTGTAAGAGATGGTGGTTGTGACAGCTGGGCAGCAGAAATGTGGCAGCTAGAAATGGCAGGGAGTCTCTGTTGCCCTGTGCCACTAGGCTAACTTGGTTGCTTTGGTCCTGACATCGATCTGAGCAAGGGGAGAGCTGCTTCTCATGTCCAAACTGGCCAGTCCTAATGCATTGAAACAGATGTAGTTAGAGATTTTTTCTGGTTTTTTTTGTTGGTTTTTTTTTTTGTCTTGTCCGAGCTGCAAGCTCCTTAACTTGAACCACCACCACCACCACCACCTCCTTTTATTTTTTGCGTATTACTTTAATATCCCACCCACACTGATGTGCATCCCTACTTAGACCTTGAACTTGTACTCCTTTCAGTTTTAGCAGTTGCAAACTTGATGCAGAATCTGTTGCTGCTATCTGCTAATGCAGATGGCAACAGTATGGCTTTTAATCTGCCTGTTACGTAGACTTGGTGTGTTAGCTGGGCTGTTACATGGAGGAGGAGAGGAAGGAAGTGGGGAGAGAGGAGATGGGACGGGGGAGTGGGGAAAAAAATGTGTAGTAGTAATGTTTGACCTTTGTCATGGTAATTTTCCTTTAATTGAATAGTAAATTGAATTTACCGAACTTCCTTTCTTCTTTGTGGCTGCATAAAATCCCCGTTCTGTGTCCCCAGTACTGACATTCACCATTCAGCTGCATCTGTGATATTGAGAGCCACGTATGCTGCTCCAACAGCAGGGATTCTTCCCACTGTGATGTGGGATGCAGTGAATCTGCAGGGAAGTCAGTGCAGCTGTATTAACTCTGCAGTATAGCAAGTCTGGCAATATAAAGAATATTGTGGTTTTAGCAGCCTTTTTGGGGGAGCGGCATCACCTGGCAGTATCAGCACTGATGAAGCCAGCAATGGGATTTTTAAAGTGGTAGAGTCAGGGAGATACTTTACTTTTTTTCCCCCTTCAACCCTTGTTGTAGTATAAGGTGTAAGGCTCACCATCACACACCCATTTATTTACAGGCAGGCATGCCCCTACTACATGATGCGTTGTGTGCGGCAGCCTCCTGTACCTGTTTGCTGAACGCCTGTCTACTCCATTTTGATATAAATAGTGTCCAGTCCCTGAGGGAAGCATTTATACGTCTTTGGGAATTGGGCTTTGCACCTTGTAGGGATTGAGCGGTGTGTGTACAGTGCAGACGTCCAGCACCAGCCAGCGGGAACATTCCCACCTTTGACCCACAGAGACCTGCATGGCCTGTGCATTACAGGAGAGTATCAAGTCAAACCCACCAGCTGTGGACGAGGCCGCGTGTGCTGCCTGTTGTTCTCCTGATCTTAGGCTGCTTGACTTAAACCAAATGAAACTGTTTATTACTTATTTCCCTGTAGTTTTGCTAGTGTGTCTGGTCCAAGTAATTTTTTTCTCTCTTTCAATTTCTGATGTGCTAAAATCTGTTCATTCTAGGGGATAGAGTTTATGGGTGGTTGACTGGAAGATGCAAGGGCAATGGAAAAATATTTTGGCAATTCTGTCACTATGAGAACAGAAGTAGCAGGTGAACAGGTTGTACGTGTATCCGAGTATATATGTCTCTGGACTGAATCAAGCACACCCTCCATCTACCTCAGGTCATCATCTGCGTCATTGGCTACGACAAATTGCCTAAGAGAAAAAGTGAAAGAAATCTCAGGGAAACTGCTGAGTTCTTCTGCTGGGAGATTGCTTTTTGGTGTTCTTAGCCTGAAGTTAATGTTTGTCTTGGAGAAAGAGGATCTAGATCTTCTGCAGAGTTTCAGTTTTAAATCCTTGATATAGCAACCTTGACATAGATCCTCATTCTGCAGTAAATCTTACATCATTCTTTTCACCCTGCCAAGACCTTGTCCTCTGTGACACTGGTGGCAGCGTGTCCATAGGGAACCTAGCAGTAGGTAGACAGGTGCTGTGGACTTGTGAGGCATATTGTGGGATTTTGGCTTGCCTTGTAAACCTGTGTCTAAGTGCTGCTATTTAGCTAGAAATCTTCTTTCCTTGCAGAAGACACTTTGTGCTTTTTTATAGGTGGTGTTCATGTCATACCTGAATTTCTTAGACTACAGTTAATAAAACAAAAATAACCCCAAAATAAAAAACAAACAAACAAAAAAACCCCAAAACCAAAAATCCACCCCTGAGTATCTCAAATCAGTGGTCAACATGAAGGACTCTGGGAAGCATGATGTTGTCTTTTGAAGGCTTTTGAAGTGTGGCTGCCTCACTGCTCCACAATGAGGACTTCATTGAGCAGCTTCACAGCCTTTAAGCAATCTAAGCGGAAATACATGAGCTGAAAGTTGAGCTCAAGTCTTAAAAGCAGAGGGCTTTTTGTCCTTACTAGACATTCAAGCTGAAATGACAGCTTCATTCTGTGTAATCTTGATTTTGTAAAGAGGTTGACATGGGATGAAAGGAACTTCAAGACCTAGTAAGGTTCAGCCTTGTGCTGTATTAACCACAGACATACAGACCCTTCGCTGCCAGGAATATCTTGATTGCTTGGACTTCCACGCCCGTCTCTTTGTACAGCTCAGGACCCTGCTTCTCTGCTACCTCATGTCTGGTATTGCCACTCGCATGCATGCAAAGTGGATTGTTTTGGACCTGTTGGGATGCTGTTCGTGTTAGGGGCTCAGATCAGAATTACCTGGCTGCTTGGTGGCAACACTTTTGCATGATTTTTGCTATAGTTTTCTCATGGGTAAAAGTCAAAAACAGTTATCAGCCCACCTTGTCAGGCTCTTTCCAGTTAGAATAGAACTTTCAGGAACACAGGAATCACTTAGAAGTGCTATGAAGTCAGTGCAGGTCAAGGCCCAGAAGACTGCCTCCTCTCTGTTACCAGCTCTGCTGTGAGCTTCTCACTTTCCACCCTGGTCAGGCAGAAGAAACAACTTTGGATCAGGGAGCTGTTGTTTGACAGCTGTAAGGCAGGTCGAAAAGGGTGACCTGGGGAGTTATGTCCGAAAAGGAGGATATATATAACATTTTGTGTTTGCAAGGTAACCTTGTAACTAACATGCTCAACAACTCACTGTAGATTTCCTAGTGAAAAGGCCTGTGCAGTCACAGGGAACTTCCCTGGGACTTGCCACACAGTCCAGTCTGCAGTGGGTGCCCATCTCTGGTGTGTAATAAGAACCTTCCCCAGATTGCACTGATGATGCTGCAGCAGCTTTTAAGCAGTTCTCCTTCAAGCATCTCAGAGTGAGTAAGGAAAACACCCAAAAAGAAAGTGATAGCTGCTGCAACATTGACACTTGGGGAGAACCTTCTGTTGACATTTTTGCAAAGCATGAATCAGGAAATTTGACCTTCCTCCTCTGCACTCATTTCTCATGGCATATACTTCTGTGTGATCTCTGCTTCCTGTGACCCAGATAGGACGTGGTACACTTATTATGGTTAGCTTGCCAGTTGGGCTTACTGTGAGCCAGGCTCCACTGGCACAGATGAAGAAAGCTTCACGCCATTTAGCAGTGTCTGTTTGTTGTAAAGTAGCTGGGAATCCAGCCTGCCACTCTCATGTGTTTGGGTTGGTTTTGTGTAGAAGTGTTGCAGGTTATCCCTAATCTTGGTATGTAGCTTGGCATTTCCTAAACTGGGGAAGGCCAGTATTGCCTCAGAAGGAAGGTGGCAGGGTTGTATAGAGTCTACTAAAGCAGAGAAAACACAGACAACCTGCTAAATGCTGGGGCTAGAGTAGAGAGAGGCAGGAGTGACTTAGCTGGCATGTGATATAGAAGATTTTTTTCATTTGCCCTTTTAATTTTTTTTTTTTTGTGAGGGGAAGAAAGAGGGAAGATGCTTACACCTTTGGGAGGCAGGAGATTAGGGTATGGGGGTTGATATGGGCCAGAGAGGGACTGTAGAGCCTAGGTATGCCTGTTACTTGTGAGACAAGGGAGTAAGAAGGACCAACACTGTTGCAGAGGGGAAAACTGTTGCCTAAGATTGCTTTACTTCTTCAGGCTACATGTCTGACCTCATTAAGGAAGCTCTCAAATCTGTGCTGTCCGGATGTCAGAATTTGGCTATGGTTTGGAAAGAGAAGGAGCAGGAAAGGGGATTGTAATGACTAGAAAGAAAAGGTAGTAGCAGAAAAGGCAGGGAGAGAGCAGTTCAATTTCACTGCGTTTCTAGAAAGCCAGTTTGGTCTCTGACCGGTACATCTTTATGTTCTCCATCGCTGGTAACTGTCAACAGGTAGCAAAGAGCTGGGAACATGGGAGCAGCCTAGTAAGATGAATATGAATGTTTTGCCGTGCTTAACCTTTAAAGTGCAGTCACTGATGGCACTGTGCCCCTCTCCAGAAGCAGAGGAGTCTTTGGTGGTGATGAGCCTGGGGCACAAGGAAGTTACTCTGGAGTTGCATCAGAGGACCACAGTGGGGGACTGGTTTCTTCTGATATTTGCAAGTTTGCCTGGCAAACAGGTTATGCTGCACCTTTCTTTTGGAAGGTGTAGCATCTTCCTCTTCAGAGGATGCTTGGAGTTCGCTAAGGCCCAGGGCATGGGTGCAGATCTCTGAAAGAGGTGTAATGGTTATTTTCTGGCTCTTCCATGACTGCCTGGCCATGCAGGGGATGCTGAGCCATTCCTTTTCCTGCCATCCGGTTAGGAAAGGGGACAACTCCAGCCTCGGTATGTTGAGAATGCTGCAGGTGTGTGTGATGTGCATGTGTCAAATCCATGAGCTGTGGAAAGGGAAGAATGTGTTCCGAAGTCCTTCCTGTGACATTGTACCTGCCTGATGTTCTGGTTACTGCCTTGATGCAGTCATGCTGACTTTAGCATGCATGGCAAATCCTCATAGAAGTATTTTCATTGCTAGGTAACAGAATTTTGTTTCTCCTCTCCACTTTTTATCCTGCAGAGGGATGAAAAGAACATACGGATTTTCTCTTCTTAATGCTGATGTCATTGGGTGGCATTAAAATTCAGATGGAATGAATCAGTAGCAAACAGGGGGAGGAATTCCTATGGGGAAGGTGTAATGCAGGGAACACTTCCTAAAATTCTCCAGTTGTGTTAAGAATACAAGACCAAAACATTGTAGTGATCATTTGGGAGCATATTCCTTACTGTATTGGGCCATAGTGCACCAGTTCAGCAAAACAATGAAGTTTGTGGTTAACTGCAAACATGCAGAAGTTCCCTTTGACTTTAGTGAGTGTTCAGGGCTGTTCTACTCATGGTTGTTTTTCCCTGAGTCTGTGCTATTACCCGATCTTCATGGCAGTGATAGAGGGAAGGGCTTTTTAGACATATCTGATGATGGATGCCCAAGTGAGAACACTTGAAACAGAGCACATTTCCAAACAGTGCTGAATGGTGGACTCTTATAAAATCAGCTTCACTGTGGTGTCTCCAGCAGAGACAAGTGGAATTAGAAATATTCCTATGCAGTAATGACTTTTGAAAATGCTGTTGAAAGTATTAGTAGTAGCCAAGGGTAATTCCAAGGGAAATCCCAGAAAAAAATAAGTCCAGAGGGGTTGAGAGGCAGTGGTGCTTGCACCCTGTTAGATGGTTCATTTTGAAGGTGGATGTGTATCTGCTTCATCTTAAAGCTGCATGGACTTTTGGCTGGTGACATGTAATCCAAATGGGTACAAACTGTTTTATACCAATCCCTTACCCCCTCTTCTGAATAACAACGTTTGTTTTTATTTTATGGCCTGCAGAGTGGTCATTGTTTTATCTCTGATGAACCTGACAGCTCTCATAGCCACATGACTCCAAAGCAGAATATTATCGTGGCTTTAGATTTCGGGCAAGGATTAATGGTTACTGGTGCTACCAAGCTTTCCCATTTTGGGTGTTCTTGCTTTTGGTAGATGCCTGGGAGGATGAGGGAGGAGATGGCTGTTTGGCTATATGGCAGGAGCAGATAGGGATGCATCAGGTGATAAATGGCTGATTTTTCCTTTCTGTTCCTTGAAAGTGAGGAAATGCTTTGAACAGGTTACTTTACAGGGACAGCCCCACCTCTCTGCTGACGAGCTATTAATTGCATGCTGTTACATATGATTAGTAGGGTTTAGGAGAGGGACTCCTCCCATCCTTGCCACAGCTCTTCCTCATATGGATTCTCAGAAAGAAGAAGGGGGAAAAAAAAAAATCCCCCAACCTTGGAAACTCCCGTTACTGAACCTCTTTCCTCCGTCCCAGGACCTGTGCCAATTCTGTGAAATAACGAAAATATCCACCTGAGAGTTGCACATCCCTTAGTCAGACTGCAATACTGCCTGAGGTTTGCAGAACTACTCTAAATGAGCAAATACTTATTCTTGAAATCAACCTCAAGATCATGAAAAAAACCCTTCATTTTGTTGCTCTACCAGACTTCTTATAGAGGAGACACTCTCTTAATGTGGAGAGCAAAGTGATATTATAGAATCATGGAATAGCTAGGGACTGTTAAAGCCCATCCATTCCAACCCCCCGCAAGGAGCAGGGACATCTCCCACCAGATCAGGTTGCTCAGAGCCCCGTCCAACTTGGCCTTGAACGTTTCCAGGGATGGGGCATCCACCACCTCTCTGGAAAACCTGGGCCAGTGTTCCACAACCCTCAGTGCAAAAAATTTTTCCTAATTTCTAATCTGAATCTGCCTCCCTCTATTTTAAAACCATTACCCCTTGTCCTGTCACAGCAGGCCCTACTGAAGAGTTTCTCCCTGTCTTTGCTGCAGGCCCCCTTGAGGTACTGGAAGTCTAAGGTCTCCCCAGAGCCTTCTCTTCTCCAGGCTGAACAGCCCCAACTCTCTCAGCCTGTCCTCATAGGAGAGGTGCTCCAGTCCTTTGATCATCTTGTCTCTTCCCTTCCCTTATTCCTGCAGTTTCAGAGTTTACATGCCCTCCTTGAAACCTCACTTTTGCTTGACACAAATTCCTACTGTGTAGCAATTCTGAGCTACATGCTTAGCTTGACTTCTATTTTTTTTTTTTACTCTGAATTATTGCATCCTCCTTATTGCTTGGTCCTACTTATTGCATCCTCCTACTCTTTGCTTGGTCAGTGTATGTTTGCTGTCATTTGTGTGGTAATGGCTTCAGGTCAAGCACTGGAATCTTTGTTGCTTGCTGGTTTTGTGCTGGTAACTCGCTGTGTTTGACCTGCTGCTGTCTCCTCCTACTGATTGACGATGGTGACATGGAGTCAGTGACCAATCTGTGTCTTACTGCTAGTAGCAGGACTTCTTGCTGCTTCTGCCCTTTTGCTAAAAGGAAAGATGAAAGAGATGCCCTCATCTGTCACCTTTCTCTGCTATAGGGGCAGAGGAGGCAGAGAGCCAGGGAAGGGAGCTCCTTGCTTTGGTGTAGATGTTCAAGGGTGGCAACAGGAAAAGCAGGTTGAAGCTCATCAGGTTCTAAATAAAAGTGGACTTATAACTACATTTTCATGTTGTTTAAAGTCCTCCTTTCTACCCAGCCACCACAGAATGATTAAAATCCCAGAGAAGACAAAGGACTTTCCCTTTTAAAGTCAGCCTCTTCCTATCAGTGTGTTTTCAGCACATGCTGTCCACCTCCTGGACCATGCACCTGATGGGGCTTTCAGTCCCCTTGGCAAACTCTCCTCCATTCTTCCCTGTTCTCCTTTCAGGTACAACTTCCAGAGAGATGTCAATGTTTGCTTTTGTGTATCTGAATCTCACTGTTACTGGCTGTTCCCCACACACAATCTTCCGCATCATGGTATTTATGCTCTGCCACATATAGATGTTGCAGGGAGAAAGCGAAGTGATCTAGGCAAGCTGGACATGCAGTGGTGAGCCAGTAAACACTAATATATAAAGAATATAGTGCCTTGCTCAAACAGGATAGACCAGGTTAGTCTGCCAACCCTGAGGAGTTTCCCACTGTGGTATAGGGCAGTTTCAAAATGACTTAGAGCTGAGCTGGCACTGGAGTTGCAATGAAGTCTGTATTTTCTATTTTCTTCTGGTCCACCACTCACTTGGTTACATCCCCGGGGTGTCTGTTTTGTTCTAGGTCCCTTGGCAAATGCTGCCTTTGGGGAAGGGGAAAAAACAGCCACTGCTGTTGGGCTCAGAAGGGTTTTAGTGAATCCCTGGCACCTGGTGCCTGTTCCTTCTATCTCCTGTGCAGACCTACTGGAGAGGGACGGTGGGGCTGCCGGGGTGGATGGGAGCTCACTCTGGGTATCTGCTGAATGAAAAACTACTGGTAACACCTCCTCTCTTTGAGTTAATACAATAAAAAGGTTTAGTCCGGTTTCTTTAGTAGCTCATTTCAGTTGAGACGTGTTAATTGGATTGAATGCTTCTAGGTCATGGTTTGAGACAAACAGGTATCACCTTGGCAAAGCAAAGGCAAAAAGCTTTTGGATATGAATTCCTGAATTGTCGTGTGTAGTTTGGCCAGATCAGGCTTTGAATTAACTTTGAGGCCAGTTCTAGGTTGCTTGCAAAGGGCTCTCACATTGTCAGGATCAAAGGAAACCACAGAATGTTGTGATACAGAATAATCTCATCTTAAAAAAGTAAACCTAACAGCCTAAAAATATGCGTTAAACCAATTCCACTTTGTAAATGTTTGTTAATATGGTGTCTTAGTGAAGTGATTGAGCTGAAGGTCTGGAGTCAAACACTGAAAACTTGTCCAAGTCAGAGCATTAAGCATTTTTGCTTAATTAATGGTAACAGCCCATACCCCACCATCTTCATGAATAAAGAACTACTGGCATAACCTGAAGATGTGTTTCTGAAAGTAAAAGAGAGCAAATACGTATAAATTTGGGGGGAAAAAAACCTAACCAAACAAAAAAAAAAGCCTTGAATTAGCCTGCGGAGTACTGAATTCAACTGCAAGGTTCAGTCGGTATGAAACCAGTCTTTCTGTAGGCACTTTCATTCAGTGGCTCTTTTAGTTCAAGGTGGGAGCTCATATTTGCAAGCATTTTAGCACAGTCTCATGTGTTGGTTCCAGGGTCTTGGAGGAAATGAAGAATGCTGTTCAGGATGACAGATCCACAGCTTGTTTATGGGAAAGAGTGGTGGCTCTTTATGTACCTGGCGTAATGCTGAGTGGAAGATGGTCCTGCTCAGGACTCAAATTCTGTTAGAAGGCCTATGAGTCTGTGAAGAGTCTTGACTTGAGCCCTCAGATCCTCTGGAGTAAAAATAATCGGAGTCTAAGCTGCGATAATTGTCCAGGAGTGAAGGACTGGCAAATACTGCCTGCCCTGGGCCAGGGAGAGAGCTTCCTTGGGGGGACGCTTGAAGGATGAGGGACTATGGGGCCCTGGTGCTCTGAGCTCTGCTCCTCACTTTGCTTTGTAGGCAGATGGGACTGGAGGGATTGGTGTGGCATTGTTGTAGTGGTTGCATTTAAATGTGAGGTCAGAGTTTAAATACAGAGTCTAATGACAACAGGAACATCACGGGGCTGCCTCATGTTGCCAAGAATAGACTCTCATTTCTGCATGCATCCCTGCACAAGGGGGGAGGAAGTGAGGCTGCATTATCCCAAGGAAACCCAATTTTAGACCCTGCACCAGTTTTATGCCTTTTATCTCTCCGTTGGCTGGATGTGATCTTGTGGGAACAGGGCTTACAGAGTGGTGGCGGACAACAGAGGTTGCTGAAGGGATATGAATGGCCTTGTGTAAAGGATCAACAGGCCCTACTGCAAGGGCTGAAAGTCCCCTGTTTTCCTACCTTAGACCCCTGCCAGTGTGGCTGTGCTGCAAGCACAGAGAGTGGATATGGGTGTATCAGTGCTTGCAAGGTGCAGCTGTGAAATGTGGCCAAGAGAGCACAGTACAGCTTGCTCCTCACCATCTGTGGGGGTGCAGCGATGGAGCCTTTCCCCTTGGGGACAGGCAGCACTTCAAGGAAGCCATCTGTTGTATCCCGAAATCTGTGAGAGAGCATAAGAGGAGCACTGTCTTTTGATGTAGAGAGCAAACAAGAACGGAAAGGGCAGAGTGAGGTATTGCTGCTTTCCTTATTTCGCTAAGGTGGAAAGACAAAAAGGTCCTGACTACACTGAGTAATTACTGCTAAAAATAACTACTTTTGAAGGAGACAGGCAATGAGCCCTGCAAGGAGGAGATAGTATGACTTGTGAAAACAAAAGCTGCAATGCTATGGCAGCTCTAACAGCTTTGTGGCTGTAGGAAAGGCTGAGTGGGACTGTTGGAGAGGAAGCAACTGGTGAATCTCTGGAGTCACAGCTAGGGAGCCTGAGAAGGTCACAGCACTGAGACCACTGGAGCTAATGACTGAATTTCCCAGAGGAGAAAACCATGGCAAATGCCTTGAGTGTGAGGTTTTGTTAATGAAAAGCCAGGTATAAACTGAGCACATAATCTCCATGGACTAAAGAGGACCACCGTGTTTTTCTGTGTGTGAGGCCCATGTGTCTGAAGCAGAAGTAAGAGGCGAGTTGGATACAGCTGGGAAGTGTGGGGATGCTTGAGTGTGTGCCTTCAGGGGTGAAGGGAAGTTGATTTGAGCATATGTCATGCATCTGGCTTGCCAGACAGCATTTCTGGGCAGAAAGAGAGATTATATTTCTGGAAAACACCATGTGTGGTCACCCCAAAACTCAACATTTCTACTTTAAAAATTAAAGAAGGGCAAGGTACATTTGGAAGCAGAGGGCTGACATAATAACCGTTGCATAATCGGTTCCTGTGCTGTAATTTCTCTATTCCTGTTTCCAGCCTCTCTGAATAAGCTTTCACTGCTGAGACATAGAGTTATCCAGACTTCATTTTCTCTTGACAAAGGAGCCTTGTTTTCTCCTTCATACAGACCTCCTGAAGTCTAGCTGTGTCACAACATTCGTCCAGTAGAGGAGATGCTGCTCTGCAAAGCCAGTGCTGGGCCATTGCTGGATGCGCATCTCCATCCTTAGATCAAGCCCTACCCCACTGTGCTGCAAAAAGGGATAACATCATGAACATCTTTAGGATGCTGGACTGTTTGGCGCATGTGGTGGAAGAGTGGGGCTTGTGGGTGTACTTGGCTCTGTGGTACAGCGTGATGGCATCTCTCTGGATGGGGCACTGGGGAGACTTCTCAGGCTCTAGGGCTTCAGCTTTTCACAGTTGATGTGCATTCAGCCCTGGTGCTGGCTAAATGTGAAAGTGAATGCAAGGTGTTTGAATAATGCCAAGTTGTCTGCCGGTTGATATCTACCCATCTTTTTCCAGTTTGCTTCCAGCAAGTCTTTTTTTTTTCCCCCAACTAGTAGGTAGTGCCAGCTGACAGAGAATGTCCTCTGCATGAATGGCGATTTAGGAAGGGACTGACTGAAAAAGCCAAAACAGTGTTACCTCTGGTCACAATGGGGGGGCTGTGCTGGGAATGCAGTAGGCAGCCCCTTAAAGGCTGCTGTGGCTGCAGCCTCAGCCAAGCCAGAGACGGGGACAGTCTAGAAGGATGGGACTACTGTCTGATCCAGCCCCTGAGGCTCGGTGATGTACCTTGGATGGCCAAATCCTCCTCTGTACGCTGGCTCTAGATGTGATTGGTACTTTCCCACTAGAGGGCAGTTTTATCATGCATGCATTTTCGTAGGTTGCTAATCCCATTTAACAGAGCCTTTAAGACCAACAAATTCAGATGAAGGCCGTGGTCAGCATTTAATTACTTCAGCATCTATCAAATGCCTATACAAATGATAAAACCATTTGTTTGGAAATACACTACCCAATATAAAGCAGGTATTGATGAACAGTTTAAGTGTGCTGTGTGTCTTTGAGAACAAGAATGGTATGTCACAGTTACACAGAAATGAGTGAGTGTGACTGGGGCATGTGTTCTGCACTGAGAGCAGAACTAATATAAAGCAGGTATTGACGAACAGTTTAAGTGCGCTGTGTGTGTCTTTGAGAACAAGCATGGTATGTCACAGTTACACAGAAATGAGTGAGTGCGACTGGGGCGTGTGTTCTGCACTGAGAGCAGACACGCAGCTCCTGGATGCTTCTGCTGGTAAAAGCAGAGATATAGCAGATTTGTATAATGGAAGTTTATGTAGTAGTCAGATTTTTATTTTTAAATATATTCTGAAGCTTTACAAAGAAAACCAGAAGAATCTCCAAAGATTATAATTCTCAGTGGAAAAAACAAGTGATCCTTATTAGGACATTAGCAGTCCTGGAGATTTTTGTTTCTCAGATGAATGACGATATACTAATAGACAGTAATATTTCAGAAAGCCAAGTAAGAAAGAACCATGATTTCAAGTTCACGCAATAATCTAGACCCCAGAGGCAGCAATGGGAGCTTCCTGCACTGTGAGGCATGGTTGTGTTGGGAATATCACACTCAGTTGTACTGATATGTGAGAGAATGTGAGCTGGGTTTCTCAGCTAGTGAGAAACACGAGATCACTCATGACCTTGTCCTGTAACTCAATAAGTCAAATTTGGTCATGTCCTAATGTGATATTTCTCTCAAATATTAAGATTAGCCTTGTTTGCTTCTGCTACCCCCTAGTTATCCATGCACAGCATGGAGGGAACATGCTCCTCTGCTCCTTCTAGGTGTTTGGAAACGTTCAGGGTTTTGCCTTTGAGATCTGTGTTGACCGTGACCTTGTTGGGAAGCTTAGCAGACAACATTTCTTGTTTGTGTTTTTTTTCTAGTTATACTTGTTTAAGCCATTTGTCCCTGAGCCAGGCACAGTGTCTGGCAAGAGTGTCTGAAGGCATAGAATCATTATGGTTGGAAAAGACGTCTAAGATCATCAAGTCCAACTGTCAACACAACACCACTGTGTCCCAAAGTGCCACCTCTCTGTGTTCTTGGAACACCTCCAGGGATGGTGACTCCACCACTTCCCTGGGCAGCTTGTTCCAGTGCCTGACCACTGGTAAAGAAATTTTTCCTCATATCCAATCTAAATCTCCCCTGCTGCAACTTGAGGCCATTTCCTCTTGTCCTATCACTTGTACTTGGGAGAAAAGACCTTCAGGTCGTTGTAGAGAGCAATGAGGTCTACCCTCAGCCTGTTCTCCAGACTAAACAATCCCAATTCCCTCAGCTGCTCCTCATCAGACTTGTTCTCCAGACCCTTCACCAGCTTTGCTGCTCTTCCCTGGATGTGCTCCAGCACCAAAACATCCCTCTTGTATTGAGGGGCCCAAAACTGCACACAGTATTAGAGGTGTGGCCTCACCAGTGCCAAGTACAGGGGCACTATCACTACCCTGCTCCTGCTAGCCACACTGTTCCTGATACAAGCCAGGATGCTGTTGGCTTTCTTGGCCACCTGGGCACACAACTGGCTCATGTTCAGCCAGCTGTTGACCAGTACTCCCAGGTGCCTTTCTGCTGGGCAACTTTCCAGCCACTCTTCCCCAAGCCTGTAGTGTTGCATGGCGTTGTTGTGACTGAAATGCAGGACCTGTCACTTGACCTTGTTAAATGTCACACAGTTGACCTCGGGCCATCGATCCAGCCTGTCCAGGTCCCTCTGCAGAGCCTTCCTACCTATCTGCCTGAATCTTGCATGCCTCGTGTCTCCTTTTCTCTGGGGTTAGGAGATTCTAACACTTCCTCTTAGAAGCTTTTCCAGCAAAGCCAAGCTCTGATTCAGCCACTGTGATAGTGATGAGTTTCTAAGCCTGTGCTGCCCTTTCCCCCACCTTGAGGGAAGTGAGTTCCCCAGTAGACAAGCTTGTTGTGGGCTACATTCCCTTCAGTGCCTGGCCTAGCTCCACTCCCTCACCTCACGTTTTGAGGAGACCATAGTGCCTTTTGGGTCACAGATTCCTTCTCAGCCCTTGTGGAAGCTGCCTGCTTCCACCTGAAGCCAATAGTGCTGGATCATGGCACCAGACCCATGCTCTAGATGCAGGACAACTGCACAGCAAGGAGCACTGTACCAAGCATTTACAACCTGAGCAGGTAAAACATAAATGCTTTTGTTTCCCTGATGACTGCCTGGTGCCTCAAACATAAAAAGCTATGCAAACTCACTTAGGGCATTCATGGCACACCTGAGAAGTTATGCTAGGTGGACTCTGCAGATAGATGCTCTTGCTAGACAGCCTGAAAGGCTGTGCCCTCTCTTATCTGCCTGAATCTTGCTTGCTTTTATTGGGAACTCTGGCTGTGGTGTTCCTTCCTCGTGTTGCCTACCAGAGTTTGTCTGTGTGATTCTTCCCTCCAGGACAGTACAAGCAAGTTATCAGTTTTTGGGGGCATAAGCAGAGTGGTTTCCTTATGTAAATATTAGACTGTGTGGGGCTTAACACATGCAGTGCTGAGTGAAGCCCTTGTCCTCAAACTGTCTGACAAGGCCAGACTCTATTTCCATCTATTGTTTCCTTGGTGCTATCCCCTCCTGGTAGTGTGGGTGCAATTCCTCCTCTGGTAATTCTCAAAGTCACAGGAGAATAGAGAAGATCAGGCTGGTGCTACAGGCTCCTAAAGTGTGTTCAAGCCACCTCCTTGATGGGTTTCCTTCTCTTGTTCAAGGGAGATGTCCAAAGAAGCTGTCCACTCTTGTGCAGAAAGACCTCTGCCTCCATGAGGGAACATAGCTCTGTCTTCATCCTTTCCACCCTTGTGGGTTTGATCTTGCATGGTCAACAAGGCTTCTGTGATGGGCTTAACAGATTGTTTTGGGATCTTGTGCTGCTTGCTTGTTTTTCTGATTATCTAATTTTTTTTAAGTATTTCCAGACAAATGGTAAGCTGATTCCTGTTAACTTGTCCACCTCCTACCTCTTCCCTTTCTCAAGTTTCCCATGAGAAACTATATTGCTCTTCTTTGCTCTCTTTTTGTCCAAGAAGTTTTCTCTGTGCAAGTATCTGTCCACAGTCCTTTCCTTCTCTGAAGTGATAAAGCTGCTCTGACCTAGGTCTAAGAGAAGTATATTAGCAGCTTTTTGCCTTCTTCAACAAGAAGCAAAGTCTGTGGTTTAAGTTTTCTGTGGAGTGTGAATAGGAATGTATGGGCAAAATTATATTTAAATACCATTTTGTGGACCCCAAAGCAATGGGATTTGCTTAATATATTTTTTCTTCTTTTTTAATAATGCATTTGGAAACTTTTACTTTGATATCTAGTCTTTTAGATTGTACTTGCTTCACCCTGTTTTCTAGAGTTTTACTGTATCACAAAAGTATCTCTGATTGTAGCAGCTGGGACTTAAAATATGTATTTTTTCAGACATAGTAAAATTTGCGGTCAGCTTGGTAGAGTTGGTAACACAGGTTCTTCCCTACCTATTTAGCAAAACCAGATGTTAGAAATGAGCTTTACAGTCTTGCACCTGTTCCTGCCCCACTTAATGTAGTATTTTGTTCATGTTCTGCTCACATTCCCTGCCTATCATCACTAGATGTCTTCCCAGGTTTTGTTCATCCTATCCTTAACCTTTGTGTTATCCATGGCAGGTGTCGGGTGTTTAGGACTTTGTATTCTCCCTCTGCAGTTCTCTCCTCAAATGTTGCAGATGTTTAGGTAATGTTTTCTGGTTGCTTTGGTCAACAGCGGTTTGTAATGATAATCTTTTGTGATGACTTGCTTTCTGGGTACTGACTGTATCAGTTTCTGCTAACCACCAGTCTTAGTACTAGAAACCAGACTGTTCAGTTAATTCTGCTAGTCCTGCTGATGCTGTCCATTTCTGCCATGATCTGCTCTGGTCAGTTAAATACAGCTCATGCTTTTGCTACCTGAAATTACTGCTGCTTGTCGTGTCAGGGATAGGGGACAATTAGGACCAGATCCCTTTGATTCTTTAGGGATACTACTGTGTGGTAATGATTTGAGATTATTTTTTTGGGCAGGATTCTTTAGGTGTATCCTTAGTCTGTCCTGCATGTGGGTTACAGGCTGTCTCCAAAATAGCTGGAGCCCACTAGTCAGGCCAGCATTAGCAGAAGCAGCACTCTTGGGTTGTACAACCTGCTCTTCACCTCTGTAGTCTTACTCCGGCCTTGTTCTTGTTCCAACGCTTACTCTATTGCTAGCTGATGCTTTTTATGCTATTTCCTCAGAACCCAAAAATATCAAACTATACTTAATCTCTACACAAAACAGAATAATGTCTTTCCTTTTTTTTTTTTTAACATATGAGCAGGCATAGGCACAGTGACTTATTCTGACTCAGCTGAGGTTTTTCAGAAGGGGTAAGGCAGAATGAGGGCTGAAACCTGTCTCACCTTCTCATTGGTTTGTGTGGCACATAAAAGGACTGTATTAACATGTTTTGAGAACTCTTTATGTGAACCCTAGCATATGAAAACATCGAGGTTAGCCTCAAACTCCCTTCTCAGGCTTGCATTGTCTCCTACCCATCTGGTTTTCTGGAGCAAGTAGGGTGCACTGAGCCATGTCACCTTGTGCTGCAGGACCTTCCTGTGGTAACTGATGCAGCTGCAGGGTCCGTGTCCCAGGTGGATAGTTCTGCCTTTGGTTACAAGTCATTTTTTTGGACATCAGGAGGTGTTTGATTTTTCTCTGTCCCTCTTGTACCTTTGAGTTGTTGTCCTTGTCAAGGTGGCCTAGGACTTTGCCACCTGCAGCCTCCTGGTTCTGGGAGAGTGGCAGTGTTGGGAGACACCTTCTCACATCACAACTTGTTACTTAGCTCTTGTGTTCAACCCCATCTCCTTGAACACCACCACCGTGGAAAATGATGTGGGTGGTGCAGGGAAAAGAGACTTTATCTTCCATTTTCCTCAACAGGAAGTTCTGGGAATAGCCTGGAAGGTCTCAGTCTCTGTGATTGTGGTGAACTTTCCTAACGACAGTATGTACAGGGTATCCTTTGATTCAATTGTTACCCACCACATCTAAAAGTTAACTAGATTGAAAATACTTAATTCTTCTGACTCAAGGTTTTTCTTCTGAAAGGAGACCATTTCCAGTGGTATTTCCACTTAGCCGGAAGAATTGAGGGACTAAGGAAAATAACTCATGACTAATTTCACTTTTTGGCACTCCTGTCTCACTTTCTTTTCTTATCTCTTGAGCGCTGGTACTGAGAGGGCTTCTCTGGGCTTAGAACTGAGAGCTTTGCAATTTCCCTAGGAAGAGCTGAATTGCCTGTGTCTGCTCCTCAGTGTGCCTCCAAACCTACCTTCTTGCCAACAAACCAAATCACAGGCGCTTTTTTCCTCCTGTTTTAGCTCCATGTTTGCAGCATTCTCATTCCCTCGGATGTGGCAATCTGGCAGGCCTGTTGGTTTTGACATTTGATTTGGCTGCAAATGCAGGCATTGCTTTAGCTGGTTGTATGTTCTAAGATGGATAAGCCATGTTCTCAGCTTGTGCTAATCAATGCAGTTTGAATTCACAGTTGTCAGGTTAGAATCTCAACACCTGTAATCAGGTAAAAGTACCTCCACCGATTTTCAGGTTCAAGCACATTTAGAGATCAAATCTGTCGCTGTATCAGCAAGTGGTCTAGCCACCAAGTTGTCCCACAGAAGATGGGCACCGCTGCTGTTCCACTTTCCCTTTAGTCTTAGACTACGCCTCTCTGCCCAGAGTGAAGCTACCAGCAGGTGAGTGTTGGCTTTAAAGACTCCTGTAATTTCTTGAAAGAAAAATGAAAGAGTAAAAGTAAAAAGTATTGACAGTCTTTAACCATGTAGCCCAGCAGTCCTGTAGATTTTTAGTCCAAATTGGAACTGTGTCCTAGTTGGAAAAAGCTGCCTGTAATTCATCAGAAGAGGAGGAGGAAGCTCCACAGTCAGGTGAACTGACAGTGCAGAAAGGTTTTGTCTGCTTCTGAGGCAACGCAAGTAGCTGCTCTGAAGCACATTTCTGTCTAGACAGGCAATCATTTCACTTCTTGCTGTGACTGGAATAAATACATTCCCGAACAGCTTTTATGAAAAAAACCAAAATCTGTTCATTGCCTTGAATTACTAAATATGTTAATCCCAGGATAGAGTTTTTCATGCTTTTCCCAAGAGAAAGGTCAGAGAGGTTCAAGTAGGCTCAAAGAGGACATGCCTTGTTTGTTTTGTGTCTGGTTGCCCATTGCAGTGACTTGCAAAATCACAGAATAAGCTGAACAAAATTCTGAATTTCCACATCAAGACAACACTATGAAATGTTCTTGTTAGATTGAAATGTGTCAGGAAAAACAATGCAGTTAAAAAAGTTGAGATATTTTTAACATTTCCCCAGATGAAAATAGTTTGGTTTAAAAACATTTAGACGTGTGCATTTGCTCCTTGTTCACTGTTAAGTACAATTTTTCCGAGAGTATGTTAGCTCATGAGTCTTACAGCTCCTGAGCATGCTGCTGCTATTTTAACCTTTGATACAGTGTGCCTTGGGCGATTGTATCTCCAAGCAGTGCATAATACTGCAGGAGCCAGAACGACTACAGAGCTATTTTGGCTCCTGCAGCATTATCTGCAGCTTGGTTCAATTAAAAATTTATTTACCATTACAAGAAATAGTCCTCCAGTGAAAGAGCCTAGTAAGGGTAATTTTTTCCAGACTGTAAGGGAAGTGTAGCTCTGCGTTATCTGATATTGCCTGGAAATGAAACAGCTGCAGCACAGTTCAACAAAGTGAAATATTCAGTTAGAAATGAGTTACCTGACCAAAATTTTGCTTCAGTATTTTATTCACAGAAAATTGAAGTTAAAAAACAAAAACCACTTAATTTTGTGGAAATTTCAGTTCCTATGTGAAAACTGTAATGCTGTTATGTCCTGTCCAAACATAACGCATCTTTTCTCCTTTAAAGAAAGCAAACCAAAAATTTTAAATGCTCAGTACAGCACTGAATCACTACAGCTAATGCATCACCTTCTGAATGTCATCTGCCACTTGCCTGCTTCTCTGCATCTTTCTCTGTTCCTCTAACTGTATGAGCTAAAATCCTGACCCTACTCAAGCCAATGCCAAAGCTTCCACTGATTTCCTTTCGGAGAAGGGATTTTACCCATTCTCTGTTTTGGTAGTGACTGGTAAAATGAAATGCACCTTAGCTGTCACAAAACTTCTATGCAGTGCTTTTAAGTTCCCATGTAACTCTAGTTTCAATCCTCCTATGTTTCACTGGTTCTGAGAGAGAAAGTCTAGCTGCCTAGGGAGTCCTAAAAATAAATCTGAGACTTGTTCTGTATTTTATACTGTAAATTCGGAGTACTTCTATTGAAGCTATGTTAAGGAAATGCATATCTCAGGGGGACCTACCATAGTAATAGAAAAAATTCTGGTAGATGTTCTGGAGATTTGGCATTTAGGAATTGGCACATGGTTATGGCAATTTGATTTCGGAGTTATCTGTGAAAGGATGCCTCTGCTTCCCCTTTTTGTCCATTTATCACTGACCGGCGAGTGTCATCAAATACATTACTGTGGTGGGCAGAGTGAATTGGAAATGGGGACATGGGCCCTGTTCTCTTGGGGCAACAGGAGCCAGCGTACACAAAACTAGCCATTTGAATTCTCACCCCTCCCACTGCTCCCTACAACCTGTCCTAAAGTCAGATCCCCACCTGTGTAAACAAAGCCTAACCTGCTCATAAATCTAGCAGTGGGAACATGAAGGGAAGACCTAGGTGAGATTTCTAGTATTTGCTCATGTGCTTCACGCACCTACAGTTTTCTGGTGTCTTCCTCCCACACATAAGAAACTTTGTTCTGTGTTTTGAGAGTTAACCCAAACCACCTGCTGCTGCAAAACCCAGTTTGCTTGTGCATCAGTCTCAGAGCAGCCCCTGGGACCTGGGCTACAGGAAATGGGGTGAGGTGCTCCACCTTACTTTGAAGACCTCCTTCTGCTACTGAGTGACTCATACTAATCCCTTTGTCTCCAAACCAAAAAGAACATCTCCATATTGTGAAGAGAACAAAAATAACAAAGGCTTGTCAAATGTTTTGGGCTTTTTAGAGCTCAGGAGTAACCAAGACACAAAGTCTTGCCTTTGGAGGTTCCCAAGGTTACTACTGAAGTTGGGGTAGCATGAGGAACAGCCCAGCCCCTGCAGAGTAGGCAGCAAGGCGTGTGAGCTGTTAGCCCCACTTGTCAATTGTTGATGTTTCCTCCAAATTTCTACTGCTTGGACAGATATTCCCAGGCTGAACTGCTGCTTGAAATTGAATAATTTTGTAAAACTCATACCCCAAAAAATATTTTGGTGCTCTGTATTCTCATGACTGTTCAGCTCCTGGTGTCCGTATTAACCTCTCTGCAGACAGCTGAGTTTCACAACTTATGCAGTATAGTGACACCCAACAGTCCATGCACTCCTCCCAGGTAAGATGCCAGATGGTGTTAACTCTCCAGTAGGAACAGTGAAAAATGGTGTTCAGATATCAGCTGGAGCTTTCAAAACTCCAGAGGCATTTTTCTAGTGAAAGTAGCTGTCTTCAGGAAAATAGATTTGGTTTCTGTGTGTGTATAAGACACACCTCCCTTCTTTGGGACACAGATGATTTTCTTGCCATAATGGAGTCATGAGGAAGTGAAAATTCAAGTTGGGTGAAGAACTGTGCTTAATAAGGGAAAGAGTGTATTTACCAAATGCAGAAAAATGGGAAGATGTACAGTGTTGAGGAAGAGGACTCTTCTGCGAGCCCCCTAGCCACACAGCATCGAAGCAAATCCCACCTGGCTCCTGACTCTGCCCCTGAGAGCAGCTGATGGAGAATGCTTTCAGAAGAGAGCAGTATATGCACTGTTTTATTTTGAGCAGTCTCTGATTTACAGTTGTTTCATTGTGTTTATGGGTGTATTGTTTACAGATTTTTAGGGATTGCATTATGTTGTCCAATGCTTTTTCAAACCTGCTTTTATTTTTGGCCTTTGAAGTTTTCCATGAGAGCTTCCATAGTCTGTGTAGTAGTACGCAGTAAGGCAGAACACTTTTTTTTTCATAAATCTGCTGCTTGAAAATGTCATTGGCTGCCCCTAGATTTTTTTGCAATGAGAAATAACCCTTTTCTACTTATTGCATGTAGTTTTCTGTCTGCCTACTCCCTGCTCCTCCTCTAGTAAAGTTTTCCAAACTGAAAAATCCTCCTTTGCCCTAATTTCTACTCAACTTCTAAGCTTTTGCTTTTTCACCTTGTCCCTCTCTTTGCCTTTCCCATTCTAGTGTATCTTCCCTAAGACAATTCCTAATGCTCTGTCATCTCATGAGTGCTGAGTTTGTGTCTTCAGAGTGTTCTGCACAAGAACACTGGGTTCTCATTTTCAATTAACTTAGTAACTATTAGCCTGTGTGTATATTGACAGATTTGCTTCCCCAGTTGTATTACATAACACTTACTGATTTTGAATTTCATCTGTTGGTTTTCTGTTCACTCACCCTGGACCATAAGAGCCCTCTTTGACTCTACACAGTCACTTTCAGATTTCACTGTTGTGAATATTTGAGCAAACTTTATGATTTCACCCTTCGCCCTGAATTTCACTTATCTGGTTATGTGAGGAGCACGCATTTCACCTGCTGGAGTCAGAACAACAATATATCTTGAAACTTTGACATATTTGTGGGGACAGACAGACACTTCTAAACTTCAGTCCCCGATGTCTTATTTTGTTTGCAGTGTCCTTTCAGAACTGTACACAATGAAATCCCAAACTAAGTTTTCCGAGTTTTCCGTATGGATAGATGTATTTCAAGCATTCACAAATACCTCTGCTTATTTGTCACTTGTAAACACTCTTGAAAGCTTTTCTTATTTCTGAAACACACACAAATTCCCAGTATTGGTAGATAATTAGAAATGACTAGACTTTTTCCTGATCTTTCTTCTTTTGCCTGGAAATTATGTGAAATGAGAATACTTTCTATTTTAAATGCTGTCTTCAGTTGTCAATCTGCCAAACTTATTTCCGCTAACTGCAACTTCAGTTCACGTCTTGTTTGGAAGCTGCAGGGAATGTTTCTTGCCAATCAGGTCGTTCCCTCTGCAGCTCTTGCACCGATCAGGGTTTTCTCTCTGCCCCTGGAGTGACAATTTGAATTTGGCAGAGAAACCATGTTGTTTCCAGGAATGTACATTTTTTTTGAACTTAAAGCAAACATTAATCCAAAGCCAACCAGATCATGACGATCTGTCTGTGTCTCCTTAGCAGAGACAGCCAAGTGATGTGAATGTGTCTGTGTCTGAAGTGAGTCTGTCTCCCTGTCTGGGCTGTGGGTTTGCCATGTTATTTCTCCTTTTCATCCAAGCATTTTCACTGTTTACAGAACCAAGGGGCAAGAAGTTGCCTTGAACTCTCAACGATGCTAGTTTTGAAGTTTAAAAAAAAGGGAAATGATAGAGGCAAGTATGATAAAAAGCACAGCAGAGGGGCAGTGTATTGATGTGGAAAAGCTGGTGGGTCTGGGAGAGGGAGCCAGCGTTGCGAGGTTATCACTAGAAATAAAAACTGTGCCCTCAGAACCCAGCTTCTGTTTCTGAAGTAGAATAGGAGCTTGCTTGCTCTTCCAGGAGGGTCTTAAAGATCTGCTTTCATAGATCAAATTAACTGGGTCTATTCCATGTAAGAAGAGAAGGCTGAGTAGGGTCATAACAGTGTTCAAACACGCACAAGCAAATAAGCACACGCAGGAAGGAAGATAAATTGTTCTCTAGGTCCATGGTGGATAGGGCAAAAAGTCATGAGTTGTTGTAGTGGAGGAACATTCAATGGTAAGGATGTCAAGGCAATGTCATCCATGGCAGCTGCTGAATCTCTGTTGTGAGAGCTTTCCCAGACGAGGCAAGTGCAGCAGGTATTTTACCAGGGCTTGTTGCAATAGAATAAGGGCTAATGGTTTTAAACTAGAAGGGAGTAGATTTAGATTAGGCATGAGGAAGAAATTTTTTACAGTGAGGGTGGTGGAACACTGGAACAGGTTGCCCAGAAAGGTGATGGATGCCCCATCCCTGGAAACATTCAAGGCCAGGTTGGATGGGGCTCTGAGCAACCTGATCTCGTTGGAGATGTCCCTGCTCCTTGCAGGGGGGTTGGACTGGATGGCCTGGAAATGTCCCTTCCCACCCAAACATTCTGTTATTCTATTGGAAGTGAGTTAGGCACAGTGGCAGGTTTCAAGGCTCTCACAGGTGAGCCCGCAGGAGAGCCAGGCTATTGAAACACCCACAGTTTATACACAGGGCAGATGTTCTCATTAACAAATATTGTTTGTAAAAGTGTAGCAGCACTCTCAATCCTTTCAATCTGTCAAAGGCAGAGTGCTGTTTCTGCATTGAATTCACTTCATGAGGAAGTTCTGAGTTGCTTGGCTTCTCTTACCCAAGAATTCCTCTTTTGTCACAAACCCCACTGCATTCTTCATGTCCTTGTATCTAAGTGCATGCCTATGTGAAACAGCATGGTGCTGTTTTCTTGCTGTTTCAACTTTTCTTGCTATTTCACAACAGAAAATGGATGCTGTACCAACCAAACCCATCCCCTCCAACTGCTGGGCTGAGCTGATACACACATACACTCAAAAACAGTACTTGTGTTGGACAATTTCCAAATAAATTGAGCAGTGAAGCAGTGCATTGAGGCAGCAGCGAAAGATCCTGGTACGAATGACAGTGTCAGAATAAACCTTTGCTAGTCTATCCAGCTTTCTTGTCTTTGTATTGCAGTCAAGTACTTCATTACATGGGAAAAATGAGAGTGCAGAAGGGAAAGAGGTAACTAGAATGTCTTACGGGAAGTGGAACTGCCACAATGCAAGCTAGCAGTGACCTAGAGACAAGGTGTTCTGAGGTGCTCAGCCTCTTCTGAAAGAAAATCATTTATTTGCAATACATGTGAGGCTGTGTGTGATTCTGCTTGTATACGCAGGCTGCATGATGAAATGAGCAGAAAAGCCCCTGTGTGCCTGTGAGTTCAGAATTCCTTCAGGGCTTTGTCAGCAGTGCTGAAAGAAAGGTCTGAAAGATAGGAAGAAAGACTCACTTCCATCTTTACGTCTAATCCTCCACCATCTCCTGTAAACAAAACTGTAACACAGACCACAGCTGTGGCCATGAATTACCATGGCTCCTGAGCAGATTTCTTGCTCTCTGTATTGCTCTTCTTAACATTTCTACCATGTAATAAATTATTCCAGACTTTGTCTTATCAGCTACTTAACCTTTCCATGTCATGAGAATTGGGTAATGCTGAAGTTGTTAAACATGGAATAAATTTGGAGGCTTGCCCATCACTAAATTATCTGATTGCAAGCTGAGCTTGGTGACTGATGATCTTTGCACCAATTATCACACATAACCACAATGCAGCCAATGCACCTCAACTCGAAGGATAAAGCAACTGGTGATTACCAGGATTTTAATAGTACAGGTGAGGCTGTATTGACCACACAATAATATTGGCTATAATTTTGAGTGGTTATCCAGTTTTCCTGGGGGATCAATGTTCAAATTCAGTCCTGGTGTTTTTGGCAGGCTAGAGCCTTGTGTGTGAATGGCGTGCGGTTATGCCATGTTTTGGTGGTCACAAACATGATGCATAGACACAGGCACTAACCCAGTAAGCACTAAGCTATTTGAGAATACCTCTGAGGAAGACCTGTTCTTTAGGGATAAGGCCAAAGTGGTTCAGGCATCAAAAGTGTCAGTGAAAACTAGCTATCAGTGTGCTCAACTAAGGAAGCTAAGAATATGTGTGATTTTTCCAGTTTTTATTTATAGGAGGCTTTCTATTAGCCAGATAATGTACTGCTCTGTTACTCTCAAAGCGTCTTCTGACATTTGTGAAAAAATAATTCTTTTTCAGCTTCAAACTTGCAATCTGGCAATGAAATGAATGGGAGAGTTTTCTTATGTACTGCTGCTCTTGCTAGCTGCAGTGCTTTCCAGACAAGCAGATGAGCAATGCTTGAGGGGGTCAGCAATGAATGTCCATGGGTGCTTTGGCATTTTTTGGCTTTTTAGTCTTCCTCCTCTTAGATGACATGTGCATATAGGGTGGGAAGAAACTCTGCAATATGAGAGGAGGCAGGAAGCCTTATGACTTGGCTCCCAGTCCTTCAAACTGTCTCTTGAGGGCTCCCAGTCCCAAATGCTCTTTAGTATCAGGACAGGAGAGGTACCTTGGGGAAGAGTGGGTGCTGGGGAGGGAATCTGTCCTGAAAGAGCGAGAACTCTTCTCCAGATAGAACCAGATCAGCTAGGAGAAAAGGGATGTTAGTTCTAGGGAGTGGACAAAGGGGATGGGTACAGCATAGAGCCCTCCCAGCACACTCCTGAGAACAAATGTACCAATCCTCCACACTTGGCCCTTTGCATGGCACTTCTGAGATCAGGGGCTCTGTGCTCCGTTATGTGCTGTGGGATGGAGTGTTTCCTTTTACCAGTTTTGCATGTGATGTCTTTTTTTTTTTTTTTTTTTTTTTTTTTTTTTCTGTACATCTCTCCTTCCACTTGCAAGAGAGGAGGTTCCCAGGTTCCCAATCTGCTTTCTCGCATCTGTTTATCATTCTGTCTCTCTTGGCCACCTCTTTCTGTGTAAACAGCCTTACTTTATTCAGGCTCTAAATCCTTCTATTAATTGGTTGTTCTGGTTGCCTTTTTTGATTTCTATCTTTTACTAACAATTCTGCTGCTGACAGTATGCTTGTCTTTCATCTTTATGACAACATCATCACTTTCTAGTCTACAACAATCCAATTCATTGTGGATCCTTCCTCCTGACTTTTTGAGGGGGCTTGGGGATGGTCTGTAGCTGCAGGCAGATCTGAGCTCATTGGGCAAGGAAGGCTGTTTGCCCTGTCGTCGTTGCAGCATTCAGACAGGCAGAACCTCTGCTATCGGGAAGGAGGAATGGGACTTGAGGCCAAGCAGCGTGGTTCCCCACGTGTAGCACTGGAAGAAGTAAAGGCAGAGCTGCGCAGTGCAATGCCCTCTCGCAGAGGTGCAGATCACCCTCCAGGTAACCCTCTCCCTAGGCAAAAATGAAAGCAGTGCCGCTCTCTAGATTGGGTATGGCTTGCTATTTCTTTAAGAATCTCCTAATTCTTTTTACCGTATTGTCACTTCAACATGAGTATTTTTAGCAGTGGAGATATCTTGAGAATTGTTAAAGCCAGTGTTACTGTGCAGGGATGGGCTGCAGAGTACAAATGTGACTTCCAGCACTGGGCAAAAGCTGTTCCTTTTCCTCAGTGTAATTGCATTGATTTCAGAACAAGTTGCAACACACTCGTGTTAAAACTGGGCATCCTCTTTCATGTCCTGACGCCTACCCGTACTATTGTGCGGTACTTCTGCTGCTTACTTAGCCGGAGTAAATTTCCTTCCGGTATCACTAGCAGTTGTCTGTGTATGAAGGAGCACTCTGCAGTTTCTCTTATTTGACACTGACATAGAAATAATCTGTTTCAGTTTCTCCTGTGCCAGTAACAATAGTTACATAACAGGTCCTCTTCAGGTTTCTACATACTTAATGTCTCAGTTTCTATTTTCAGTTTGTTTCTGGGTTTGATGTGTCTTGTAACTTTTTGCAATGACTGCAGAAAGGATGGTGACAAATATGGAGTGTCCATGCTGGAATCTGTCTGTAAGCCTTAAAAAATTTTTTTTTCTTCTTTGCCGTTAACATTAAGACCAACATACCTTGGTCTTGGTCTTTGGCTTTTGGCATTGTTTGTATTTTAAAAATGGATCAGAATGAGTCTTGGGACTTTTAGTATAATCAGCTGTTTACTCCGCAGCAGCTGGAGTGGGGATTTTGAAACACCCTGTGTGACAAAATGTTGCTCAGAGAGATGCCTAATTATGAAAAGCAGTCTCTTTTGGTATTAAAAGGGATTGTTACAAACCCACAGTTTATGCTTATTTTAATCAAGTGTTTGTTGACTAAACAATTTTCATGAAAAAGCACCAGATGAACCATTCATCACCTTCCCCAATAAGTTGTTCCAGGAGTTAATTTACTCCAAAACACATCATACAGTGACCTCTTGACTAGGCCAGTGGTTTGCAAGATTTTTGACACTCATCCCACAAGCTTTCCTGTGGAACAACATCGCACTTTCATACGGAGCTGACATTTTTGTAAATGTCAAGTTTTAATCCTCTACCAAAGGCCATCTGCAGAGCTCCTTTGATAGAGCGCCCTACAGCTCTGCTACTCTTTGTCAAAATGGCCTTAGCTGCGGCATTGCTTCCCTGAGGACAGCTATTCTGCCAGAAACTCCTGGGAGTGCAAGTCATCACACCTTCTTTCAGACTTCTAGGCACTGCTGCTAGGCTGCTTCTGTAGTCCATGAAGAAAGTAATCTCCAGAGGATTATTTCTCTCACCACAGACTAGGTGAATGGCTTTCAGAGAGAAACCATTTTCTCTGGATACTCCTCTCCCTATGTTTAGTATCAGGTGTCTGATCCCTGCCACAATCATATTCCTACAGGTAGGAGAGTATTTATGTTCTACATTCCTTGTGCTTGGATGCTTTATTTCTTTTCATTATCTGTCTTTCATTGACTCAAAAAGACTTCAAGTCCTCACATTGCATAAGCTGAGGAGAGCCATATTTAATGGCCCATCTGAGAAGTACGCTGCTCCTGCCTTTGGGAATGTAGTGTTTCTGGCAGTGAGCATTAGAAAGGTGGATGGTGGGAGCAGTCAGGCAAGTGAATAGAAGGGAATCAGAAGATTGGAGAAGTTGTCATCTTGTTCTCCCAGTTCTCTGCCAAGGGATTTCCATAGCATGTTGCAAGAGCATCAAGCCCTGGGGGGATGTAGCTGGTGATGTTGTCCCAAACCACTTCTCTAGGCAAACTTGCTGACTCAGTCTCCCTTTGCCCTGAGAGGTTTCATAGGACTGGATAATAGCAGAAATTTGTAGTACTGGGTTGATGCACAGAATTCCCAGAGAACGAGGATCTTTTGTCCCCTCATTAATGCTGTGAGTGCAGCCTGTGGTGACAAAGCACAGCTGCACTGGCATTAGGGACACAGCTTGGTAGAGAAGGATTCTTACTTTCCAAAGGGATATGGCCATTTCTAGCTCCTGTGTGCTACCTGCATCCGTGTGCTCAGTTTTTCTTTCACCACTCTGGCTTGGATGGCAGCAGTTATCTGCAGTTAGATCAATGAATCTGGAGATGTCTCAGTTGCTCTTTGAGAAGCACGAGGCATAGAGCCAGGAACTGTCAAAGATCAGCAACTGAAATACGAACAGGTTGAGAGTGGCATCAGAGATGACGTATGTCCTCCCAAAGGGCTGCGGTGGACTGCAGATCTTTTGCGAGGTGTGAAAGTGAGTGTGCAAAATCAGCAAGATGATTGAAGGAAAGAGGGCAGACATCTTGCCCTTCATGAAGTGGAAAGATCTCCGGTCTCTCTCTAACCTTCTTTGTGGGAGATCTGACTTGACAGATGTAGTTAATGAAGTTTCCTCCTTCAGCCTTCCTAATTCCCAAAGTCAGAATGAGGTAGTCTTGTAACTATTGGTTTCCTGCATTTTTTTCCTCTGAAACTGCTGCTAAAGCTCTTCACTTTGTGTGGGCATAATTGGAATGCCATGGATGTGACCTAAATCTTCCCACTCAAGATCTTCCTTCCCAAAACAGGGTCACTGTTTTTCACATTCCATTCTTGATTTAGCTTTCAAGACAGGAGAAAACATCCAGGGTTTTCTTTCCCAGACCAGAGGTACTTCTAATCTTCTAATACATTGCTTATATGGCTTTCATGACTTCTGAACTGTTACTGTACAGCATTTTTGTATATCTCTAATGCTTGAACTCTAGAGAGTCCCATGATTTCTGCAACAATGTCAGCATGGGCCAGCAGACACCACCTGCATTGGCCTGCTATTAAAGCGCTCATTTCCCTTGTCTCGTTAAGGGTGCTGCTGCGAGCCCTGGACTGCAATGCTTTTTATTTGTAGATAAAAGGAGAGTGGTTCATCAGTTTGGTATTTCAGGTGAGGCAGTGAGAGCTGGGTAACCTGCGCACTGACTGCAGTAGAAGCAAGTTGAGTCTGTTTCACCGAGCACAGAGCGCTTGATGTGATCTGCAATTTGTAGTAGCAGCATTGTGGCTGGAGACTGAAATAATGTGTAAAGCATTAAAGATAAGCAGCTGCTTGTCTTGGAAAAGGGGATATTTTTTTTTTTGTTTGGCAAGGTGCAGAGCAGCTGTGTTACGCAGCCTGTATATGTGAGGTAGTTTTTTACGTAGTACAGGCTAATTTTGTTCAGACTGTTCTGGAAGCAGGAGACTGCGATACGACTTTGGTGCTAGTGCTGTACCAACCTGAGCAATGTGAAGGAGAGAAAAGTGCTTCGTTGGTAGAAGTGGAGAAGTGGAGAGACTGCACGGCAGGGCACAGGCAGTCCAGGAGGTTCCTGGACTGCGTGGACGACTACTTCCTCCTGCAGGTGATAGAGGAGCCGACGAGGAGGGGTGCCATGCTCGACCTTGTGCTCACCAACAGAGAGGGGCTGGTGGGGGATGTGAAACTGAAGGACAGCCTGGGCTGCAGCGACCACGATGCGGTGGAGTTCAAGATCCACGGGGCAGCGAGGAAACTCCATGGCAAGCTCTCAGCCCTAGACTTCAAGAAGGCGGACTTCGGCCTCTTCAGGGACCTGATGGGCAAAGTGCCATGGGAGGCGGCCCAG